>JAKSZP010000100.1:0-207500 GCA_022478985.1 Massospora cicadina
ATCAGTTATCCGTCAAGATTGGCCTAGCACATCAAATATCTACCACAATTTTAATATGGGTCAACACAAAGCGATTTGACCTCAGCTGAAATATGAGGGTTCAGCCAGAAATCCCATTAATGAGAAGAGCACAATGGGAATTTAAGAAGATGAATAGCTGCATTGATGAGCTAAAGAGTGGCTGGAGAGATGATTGAAAAGTGGAGAAATGAAGAAAGGAAGGGGTTATTTTCTGATTAAAACACGCATTGGATTCTCTTCTCTTCTGCTGAATATTACTTTCAAGTGAATTTTAATTTTTAAGCAGAACTAAACAACTTTGAAAAACTGTCACACAGCAAAACCCCAGATGTCCTCAGCCCGACTGCCCGCTGCTCCAAAATGGGGCAGCGGCGAAACCCCCCTAGCATCTTCCTCCCAGTGGGAAAACATTTTTGAACTAGATTGACCAGACCCCCCAATGCCTCAGGTCAGAACGTTCCCCCAAAGGATCTCGCCCTCCACCTTGCACGATCCCAAGTGGTGCCTCATAGCCCCATAGTGCTCCCTCAAAGTAAGATGTGATTTGACCTCTAGGTTGAATATGGCAAGTTGTTTCCCTACAACTAAAAACAACTAATAGGATTAGCCAGGTGCTTATGGAGCCTGCAGCTTTATCAACTTCCACCCCTACAAGGGGTATTTTGACCTCGGCTTCACCTGTGAAGCTGATGCTGCAATTGCAGCCAACATTCCCCTGGTGTTCCAGGGAACCCCCATCCCAACCACTCGCACCTGGTTGCTTGATGACTCCACTCATGTGGTTTGATTCGCAGACCTCTCCACCCAACTCCCCCTTATACTTTATATATTGAACTAATAGATGAGTTGTTAGAATATGGCGCTGACCCCATTCTACAATTTGTGGTTCCAAATGGAGCCAACTGACTTGTGGGCCCTCACACCTTTGCAACTGTATTCCAATCTCAACCAAAATTGCCATTTTAATTCCCCTCACACTATTGTCCCCTCTGACCCCAACCCTTTCTGGGCCAAAGTAGATAAAGGGAGCACGATCTGCACCATTTGTTTCGACCTGGACCACTTAAAGCAACGCTGCCCCACCATAGAACGAGCCAGAGCCCACACGCTTGACTCCCCCATGATGATCCCATTGCCAATCCCAAAACTTTTTTAAAATGGGGCACAATCATCACTCCCCCTCTACCCAAAGTAGGTAGATGAAACTGACACTGTTTCAGCCAATAAGGAACCTACATGTCAACCCCTCACTCCCACTCCAACCAATCAGGAGACAGAATGGACCCTAGTAAATTCAAAAAAATCTACTCAGCCTCCCAACTCAGCCCACCTGTATGCCAAGCAACCTTTCGTCTTCAACAAAAATCTTTGGGATTATTTGGAGGAAGTTAATGATTTGAGAAATCCTGTCACCGACTTGGTTGAGGCCCCAGGCCTCAAAATGTACCTAAACGCATAACATGTAACTTAATTATTAACTTGGCCCTATGGTCTACGCTCCAATGCTGATGAATTCTGAAGTGACCACCAACTTACCAAAGAGGCTGTTGCCTCCCCTGATTGTTGCCTCTCCGAAAGGCCATAGAAAAACCAGTCACAGTCATGGCCAAGGGGATACTTGTCCCTGTCATTCCCCCCATGAAACAAGTTCATACAAAATAATTCCTCTGATTCCACCAAGTTGCCAACAAAGCGTTACAAAAAGTTGTGACGGTCACAAAATTTGGCCCCAAGACCCGCTTACCAGCAACAACATTGCCACCATCACTACCCTTCCCAAAGTTCGCCTTGAGGCTGAGAAAGCCCTCACTGAATATAGCACCACCCTCCTTATAGAAAAATTGAGCTGCAAGCCCTACTCCGCTACCTTGACCCCAATTTTGAGGATGCACACACGCCCATGCTTTCAGCGTTTTACCATACACTTTCTGACACAGAGGAGGAAGATGAGCCTCCTGATCCCCACTCACCCCCCACTATGGACGCATAGTGGTTTGCCACTCTGACCTGGTTAATCATTTTAGTTTTTTGTTTTTTGATTTAGTCTAAGTTGTACATTCATCTCTTTCTGTACGTTCTAATTTAGTTTAGTATAAGTTTAACTCTTCTGAGCTCAGTATTGTCCGTTCCCTGGTCGGCTTGCCTCAGTTAAATAAATAAAAACCACGTATTAAATTCTATTCTGTAAGTTGAAAAGAATAATGCTATTGGACCTTGCCGTTCAAAAAAAAGATAGTGTGTGATGAAGCCTTTGTCTATATTTATATTTTATTATGTTTGTTTGAGGAATGATGATCCTCATATTGTCTTTCCGTTGCATCAGTGGGAAACCCTCCTGTGCACCCCTTTGGTGGAAGACAACCTATTCCTCTGGATTTTACAACAGTGGTGCTCACTACAGGGGGCCCGCTGATTTAACTAAAAAGCCAAGTTATCTGAACCATGGCACATACTGTTAGCACTGATGAAAAACTGTTTCCACCTACTGAGTCAGAACAGTATGTTTACATCAAGCTCGCTTTATATAAATACACTTAACCTAAGATAAGCTCCTTCATGAGTGTAAATTAGTGATGGATCAGCTTAAAGAAGTGTCCAGTCAGCTGCATGTTCTCATCATTAGAATAGACAATTATTAAACTGCCTCGATGCCATCATTGAGCGGCTACACAGCATTAAGTGGCAACTAAAGGCTATTTCATATCACTTAGAGTCCCTGTGGGGAAGCTGATGAGAAAACATGGAATGAGAATGAAGGACAGTGGCATTTTGGTAGTTATGCAGTTGAGGAAAGTGCAGAAGAAATATTTGCCGCCCAATCAGGTAGCAAGAGTCAGTTCACATCTATCAGAATCTCAGAGGATGATTATGCCTTGCCAAAAAGAGTTCCAACCATTTTTGCTGTCTTGACGGTGGAAAAGGACTAGGCTGCTTTTAACCCTGCAGACAAGCCATAAGCTTTCTACTGTTCCCTCCCCTCGCTTAAAAACAAGTCAAGCCTCCCAAGCCATGCCCCATTCTGCTCCCAGAGCTTGTAGCTTTGAGCAGGATGAGGACATATGAATTAACATGTTGCCTCTGTTCTATTGGGATAGAAATATGAATTTAATCTTCCAAAAGGTTTGAGTTAACAGTGGAAGAAGCGTCGGACCATTGTAAGGGTAAGCTGCTAATATCTATTTTAGACATCAAGAGCGCTGACCAAGTTACCTGGTATCTGAAGAGAAGTTCTGTTACCTACCAAGAAGCTAAGGATACTGTGCTGAGCTTGTTTGGGGGCATAGAAGAAATGTCACAGCGGAAGGCTAATTTATTAACAATGGGGTTCCAGAGGAATGAAACCTGACAGCGTTCACTAATCAGTTTTAACTCATAGGTGCGCATCTTAGTAGGAGCAGGAATGATATCTGAGGCTGACGTTGGAATTGCAATGACCTTGACGATAAAACCACACCGTGAGCATTCAACGTGCTGGCTCCCATCTTTAAAGGGGATGTTACATTGCTCGAAATTGTCTTTTACTTACATCATGTACGCAGCAACGTTTAACCTCCTAACCCTGAACAGAAGCCTGCAACAGCCCCAGCGGGAACTCCCTTCCTTGAGCGGCGTGAACCAGCCATCTTTAACTCTGATGAACAATCCACAAACGTACTTTAACTTTTCGCCTCATCCTCATCCAAATTATAAACCCTGCGGCCAACCTTAGACGGGACCTTCTAATGATACTCAGGCCCAAGAACCCTCTGGAGTAACCTGCTACGCTTGTGGTCATCTCAGGCATATTTCTTCCAACTGCCCTACTAAGTTCAAAGAACATGTCGTGCAGCCAAACCTGTATGAGCAGGGGAAAAGACCAAGTGGAGTAGAAATGTGACCCTCTACTTCCACTTGTTCAACTACAACTGTGCCAATTAATCCTGAAGATTTTATTTCTTCTAAAAACTCCAATTCAATAATCTGCTATTATATCAGCAACTGACTGATGACGTGCACGTGCTGACTCACGCTCAAGCCAAAGAGGCTGCCATGGAGGAGGGTCACCAGGAAACTCTGATGCCTTATGCATGTTAAATCTAAGACAAGCCACCTATGATGAACCTTGACCCTTGTCAGATGCACCTTCGCTGAAAGGTAAACCTTGCTTCTTAGTAAACGCAATCATTAAGGTTTGCCCCAAGGTTGGAGTGGGTATTATAAAGTTCCTTGAAAAGAGGATTCCATGGACGTTCATGTATTAAATAACTGAAATTATGCTTATTCTGAATGTACATGCTGTGACATTTTGTTGCAAAAAACAAAGTTTGCGGATCTTAGACACTGGCGCTCCAGTTATATAGTATCCAGCAGGTTGTTAGATAAATTGCCACTCAAACTTGACATGGAGCACCGGATGGTATATGGGACCGCTGGGGCAGCATGCACTGTCTCAGAAGGGGCATACAGTGCACTGCCTTTGCAGTTTGGGTCAATTGCTGTCTCAGCACTGGTGATTGTGTTGCCTAAAATAACTATGACATGCTGATAGGAGAAACCTTCATGCGCCACTTCGTTGCAGTAGTTGATATGGCTGAGGAGACCTTTGAAATCTTGGGCCAACAGATCCCAGTTTATTATAGTTCCAATAGTGTGCTCAAAGATTTCTACTGCTTGGGACAAGTTATTATCGCATACAGTGATGGTGTAATCCAAAAACACTATCAGCAATTAAAACCAAAACCAGGTTTCTCCCTCACAAAATATACAAGTACCATGGGATGCCATATTGATCCCCTCTAGACATTAAGTTATAGTGGGCACATAGCTATAAATCGAGTACCAAATGGGCTTTATGGTGACTCTTGGACCTTATCACCACTCACGCCTCGAGCTTCATGTGGCCCAAGGCATAATATTACCTGGACATGAGGAAATCAAAGTATTATTAGCAAATCTACAAAAAACTGCTGAGGATCCAGACACCAGCTGATGGAATATTTGCATGTGACGTCTGTGGATGAGGTCTTACGCTTCCAGGGGATTTAGTTTGCTGGTTGAGTTTGGCTTCCCACTAGGCCTCAGGATGGAATAATGGCGGTGGTCTTGCGAAAAAAATTAACAGGGTTATCATAAGAGTAGAAGAATCATGAGAATCTTATTTTGAAAATATTAGGAATTTTTACAACTAATGATCACAATCTAGAATGCGCTCATGGAGTTATCCATTAATTGAACACTGGAGACCATCATCCTATTTGATTCCAACCAATCTACCACCTGAATGCTGTAGAAGATTTTTTTCTGATGAACTAAGGACGCTGCTGGAGCAGGGAATGGTAGAGCCATCTAAGAGTCCTTGGGCGTCATCTGTATTAATTGTTAAAAAAAAGGTGGCACCAAACAAGTAGTAAATGATCATTATAAGCTGAATTTTTTAACCAAGGACTTGTATCTGCTGCCTTATATCAATGTTACCTTGAACCACTTGGAGGGCGCTCGCTATTTTTTAGTGATTGATTTAATATTGAGCTATTGTAACATCAAGTTGCCCGTGGCAGAACAAGAGAAGTATGCCATAAGAACCTCTAAGGGGTTATTTCAGCCCCCTTGTATGTCACAAGGGCTGTGTAACGCCTGGCTACATTACAGAGGGCCATGGAAACTATTATAGGTGATCTCAAGCTATCATATGTCTTAATGTACCTTGACAACAGTAACATCTTCCCATGGACGTTCTCAGAGCATCTCATTCATTTATAAGAGGTATTCCACCAGCTCGCAGAGGCTAACATCAGAATCAAGCCCTGCAAATGCCTCTTCTTTAAAGACCAATTAGAGTATCTCAGGTTTGTGGTAGACGCTATGAAGCTCAGACTACACCAGCCAAGGTAGAAGACATCTGAAAGATGACCTAACCCAGTACCAAGTGGGATATAGAAGTGTTTTGGGTATTAACAACCTTTTATTCCCAACTTCAGATGCATAGGAGCCTCACTCTTCAAGCTCCTGCATAAAGACACTTCTTTTTAATGGACATAATGGCGTCAGAGTGCCTTCAATACTCTCTAGGTGGAGTTGATTAGTGCCCAGGTATTGCGATATCAGAACTTCAAGAGGGAGTTTATTATCAAACATATGCTTCCCTATCTGCTGTTGGAGCAGTATTGTCCCAGCTGGACGATGAGGGGGTGGAGCACCCTGTCACTTTCTGCAGTCAAAGTTTGAATTGCTATTAGAAGAATTAAACTGTGATGGAATGGGAGTGCCTATCTATAAACTACACATATAAGCAGTTCCAAATATACCTTCATGGAGTAAAATTCAAGGTCATGACTAACCACGCTTCGTTGTGGTTGCTACAAGATCTTTGAGAGCTGGGGGGACGCCTTACACAATGGGCTCTCAGGCTTCAAGCCTAAAGATTTACCATAATTCACTGTCCTGGCGCAAAGCATCAGAACGCTAACTGCTTATCTTGGCTACCTACGATCACCATAATGACGGATCTGGGGGATCTTCTGTATGAAAAGATGGTAAATGGCAAACTGGGCGATGAACCATCTCAAGCTATTTGGGCACTAGATGGGATGATGGTTGATATGATCTTAAAAATGGTGAGTTATACAAGCAGATTGTTGTTTGTATGCTAAGTTTCCCAAACCCTCTGCCTGGATGGCCACTATTTTGAGCGCTCACAAGGCAGTAAGTCACGGAGGGTTACACAAAACATTAGAGTTCATGCGACCACACTATTTTTGGGAGATTATGCAAATCAATGTGCTCAAAGCAATTTCTTGTTGCCACCAATATCAAATAAAAAAGCCCTTCTACCAGAAGACCTCCTATCATTTGCAGAAACCCCAGTTTGCATGGCACACAGTGTCCATTAATGTTGTGGGGCCCTTACCAACAAGCACAAATAGCTTCAAGTATATTTTGGTAGCAATAGATCATTTGAACAGGTGGATAGAGGCGCGGGCAATAAGAGATCTGGTGGAGTCACCGTAGCTAAGTTCATATTAGAGTTCATAATTCAACGGCATGGCTGCCCACAGTTCATACTAACCAACAACAGAACTAACTTCGTTTACAAACATTCTCCCCAATTTGAACGAATTAATGGCCATCCACAGGGGCTTAACAACCCCATACCATCCTGAGTCTACAGAATTGTTGAAAGGGTTAATGGAACACTGGTAAATATACTCAGGTTGTTGGTGACTGATAGACCTTTGGATTGGACACTCTTCTCTCTACCATCAACTTTGCCTATAACATTAGTTATCACTCTGTGACTGGAAAGAGTCCTTTTCAATTGTTTTACAGAAGAACCTGGCTCTTCCTGCACTACTTTAGTCATGTGTGGGGAATACCGGTGTAATAAATCTGAAATGCTACTTAATGACTTTGACATCCATGATAATCAAGCTTAAAGACTGAAGCGTACTTAACCAGCCTAGATAAGAAACAAAAATCACGCTTTCTGGTCAAATAAGGTGCAGCGGACTTCCACAGTTTATGAAAGGAAGGGTGTCCTGTTCCACGACCAACATGGGTTTGGACGGCGGAATAAGTTTGCTAGTGTATGGATCGGACCTTTTGAGGTAATATAAACGGGTGTCAATGCCTGCACCATCAAGGATCCAGAAAGTGGAAGGATTAAACTGTGTACACGCTAAGGTCCTTTGGGCTTATAACCAACAGAGAATAGGGGAAAGCAAATAAATAAATAGATACACAAATAATAAAAAATAAGAGATAAATAAATAAAATTAATGATGAATGACTGTTCTTGTAAAGATGAGTTTTAATCAAAAGTGGAGCAAAAATTAGACCATAGATCAGGCTGCCTCATGATCATCTCGCTGCCTCTGCTTCTTATGGTGGTACTTGTGCTTTTGTTCAAGGGGAAAAACATTTCTTGTTCATCTGCTGTTTCATAGGCTGCTTGACTTCACTAGGCCCTTTAGGAATGTGATGTTAATAAGGAGGTTGCACTATTGGAGGTGAGGGGGTCAGTACCAGCATGGGGGTTGATGCACTAGCGGAATGAGGAGAGGTTGCAGTGGATGAACTGTGAGGTGGTGTGGGACTAGGCTCCCAGGGTAAGAGTCAGAGAGGCAACAACTCACCAGGCGATTGAAGTGAACGCACTCCTGGCCCACCAAGAGCAAGGCCTGTGTCAGACAATTCCAAGTCCAAATATGTAATAAGAGTGTTTCAAATTTTGATGAGGAAAATATCTGACAAAAGACCCTAGCTGATTCTCAGTGGAATCCCTTGAATTGAGGAAACTCTTCTAAGTACACTCCTCAGACAAAAAGCTCGATTGTTGACAGTTGGGTTATGCCATACACAAGACATAATATGGGAAGTATTGCTGAGGCTCCACCCCCACTCCTTGACCATTCTGTTTATACACCTAGGCGGAGACCACTCTATTTTATAGGGGTAAGGGATCCTGCAAGGTGCAAATATTTTCCCACCCAATGATTGGGTTAAATATATCAAGTACTTGCCTGACAGACTTGTCCAACCCAGTATCAACCCTCCATCAGCTGTTCCATTGAAGTGAGGCAAAGTTTCAAGAACGCAAATAGGTCCAACCCCATATTTCCTAATTTGGCTATTCCTAGCCTAATTTAAATTTCGCGCTTCACTCACTTTGAGCCTTGAAACATTTAAATACTAAGCATCAAGATATTAAGATGGTTTGCTTCTTGACCCCCAGATTATCATTAATAAAATTTATATAAAAACAATCCTTTTGGGTAATTGATTTATCATTATTTTAAATTTAAGTGTTCCAATAATCCCCTAAACAAATTTATCTCAGAAGTAAGAATGAACCTTCTGCAAATTATTGTGGAAATCCAGGGCAGAATAGTACTGGCGAGCATCCAAATCCCCTGGATTCTCACAGCCTGCGACTATACCTGCTAGTGGTTGTGGAATACAAGGAGTATGCGACAAAGGGGGAATATAGCTGGAATTGACAGTGAATGAGGGGATGGGCATTGGCCCTGGGGGAAAAGGATGCGCCAAGTTTCAGACAATATGAGTAAATCTTTCTGGTTGAGATAGACGTGCAGGAAGGGATTAGACGCAAAATATGCCGCTTGATGGGCCACTCTAGTGCCGCCCAAAGGAGTTCCATCTCCAAACCAAACTTACCCACAAGAGAAAAGAAAACTTATGTTTGCAAGGAGCGTAATTATGTGGAGGTAATGACTGGGTCAAAGGCGTCCAGAACTGCAAACATGGCAGAACCCCCCAGAATGCATGTGGTTCATCCAGTTGTTCAGGAAGTTCACTCCCAGAAAACAAATTGGGTTGTAGTTTGGGGAAAAGACCCCGACCAGCTGGCTAGCACCCATTGCATGAAGTATAACATCTGTCAGACTACTAATACCGCTGGATGAGGCTCAACAATAAGTGGAAGTCCTAAACAGCTGAATCCAACCACTAGGAGCCATGTCGCTTCATTAAACGAAGGGCCTCTACTCTGCTCTACCTTAGTGCAACTGTGCCACAAGATGCTTAATGGCGCGCGCAAGGATGTCAAATGGCCTACAAACCTGGAGAGGAGCTCATCTTGGGCCAAGATGGTAACGTCATCTACCCTTGGCACCCCCTTGTGACTCAGAGTAAGTGTGGATCATAGTATTAAATTCATCCTGGATAGCCCACATTGACAGAATACCATACTCAAAGGAATCTTCCAGGGCTCAGGGGCTCTGCTGCCTTTGTGGTTCAGAAACATTGGAAGAACGTTCAAGGAAGCAGTACTGAAGTCTTATCATCCAGTCAATGATGGTAATGTCAGGAAATTTATATGACTGGATTATGGAAATAAATTATTGATGGAGGATCATCAGTTATCTGTAAAATTGAGTTTATGGTATTTAATAATTTAACATAATTTTATTTGAGTTGACGCTAAGTGATCTGACCTTATCCAAAATGTGGGAATTCTGCCAGAACTCCCAATAATAGAAGAGTACATTGGACATTGGAGAAGCTGAGTAGCTGAATGGATGGGCTGAAGAGTGGCCGAAAAGGTGAGTGAAAAGGGGGAAATGAGGAAAAAAGGTAGAGGTTTTTTAGTTGATAACACATAGTGGAATCACCATCTTGTACTAAAAAAACACATAGTGGAATCTACGGATTAAGATTAAAGAGATATAATGGTAGTTGACTTTGCCATTAAAATAAAGATAGTGTTCATTGAAGCTTTTGGTTTCATTTTTATATTTTATTACGCTTGTTTAAAAACTGATGATCCTCATACCAACTTTCTATTGCATCATTTGTAATCCTTCCTATGCAACCCCTTGGCGGATTATAACCTATTCCGCCAGATTTTACATCACTAGGGATTAAGATATCAGTATATAGGAAATTATGGGAATAATATTGACCATTAACTCCCATGAAAGAATCAACGCTAGACCTGAGAAGAGGGTAAATGGAGTTACCTCAATTTATCACTCAGAAAAGTGATAGTTGGTATGGCTCAAATCAACCTTAAATTTATTTAGACCAAATTGAGCCTAAATTACCCCAAGATGAGATCCTACCCTATTTCCATAAATATTATTATCAGAAGGTCAGGAAACATTAGTCAAGGTGGCACACAAGGCAGTAAAATAAAATGAACCCACAAAATAGTAAGAATAACAATCTTCCCAATGATCAACATAATTGATATTAAGTCTCATCCAACTTGGTAAATTCAACTTACAATTTTGCCCTATCAAATATATGCTACAAAGACATTATAGCTTATGGAATGCATCACCTGAAAATGATCTCCCTTCCATATTCTTCCTTCAATTATTTTTATTAATCCTTTTCCTTTTGGTGTTTATATTGTTAAATGAGACATATAAAACCCCCAAAAATATACTATTTAATCTGTAATTAATTCTATAACTTGTTTTGTACTTGACTATAATAAGTCCATCTAAACATACTTACTATAGGATGGATATATAGAAACAAGATATAAGTGGTGACTTGGCACCCTTAAAATGAATCATATACTTGTAATGCATCTTGAGGGTGGTTAGCTGAGCAGGTAAAGCTGCTTCCTCCCTAGTGCAGGTTTTGTTCATTACAAGTTTGAAACCTGTACTGGCTAGAAGAATACTCAGTGTGGTAAATTTGTCCCAAGGTCGACCCACCTCAGATACTTGTAATGCGTCTTAAATGGCTACAAGTATTGACTGTAGATCTTCTTGAACATAGCACCATCAAGATAAAAAATGGAAGCTCACCAGGCTGGTTCTCACTACAGGGGACTCAGCCAATGCTTAACGATACCTGCACCTAATTAATTGCACCATGGAAGAGAATTCAAATGATAGTGTCACCCACTGGTCGCACAATGGGAATGGTGAAGAAGATAACAAAAAATGGGAAGTCCGCCATCATCACACATAAAGAAGTTTAAAAATTCTAAAGAGATTTCAAATCTTATCATCTAACTTGGATCTACTTTTGAAAAGTTTGAAGGTTACTTTGTGGAGTCATTAATCAAGGGGAAAGAGCCATCTTTGAAAGGGCATCTGACATGTACAGGATTCCTCACAAACCTGTATGAATTCAGAGCTTTACAGAGAGTTCTGGGTCAAGTGCAAATCTATCTTGCAGTATTATGCATTTTTACACCCTGCACTTTATAATATTGTGCATTTACTAGGGATCCATAATGAAGAACTCAACCATCATATCAATACCCAAGGGGCCTTATGGATGGCCTACAAACAGGTATATAATTTAGCATCAGAAAGTCTAGGGATGTCCGCCATTTGATCGAAGTGAACTGTTCCTACATCGTTCAGCTCCATAACCAACTGGGACTATTGATTCCTGTGTTATCAAATATGTGGAGGAAGTTATGAAGCTTATATGAAAGGACATCTGAAGTCAAAAAACTCCAAGCGATTACTTGATGCCTTTGCTGAAGAGTTCCAACAACAAGATATCAGAGCCCATGGAAAGGTGTCAGCCCAATCTTCTAATAGCTGTCAACAGGATGAAGAACTGATCTCCCTCCTTGAGGCCAGTTAGAGCAAGCTCTATGACCAATTAATGAGAGGAGCCCATTGAACCTCTGCGTCTACATTAGAATCATATAGTATCATTTCACAAGTAGTTCATGCCAAACAGGATCTGACATACCATGCAGCTCAGGTGTCTATACTTTCTATTACTATGCGGCTTAACAAGTTGGTGAGTGACATAAGAGGCAAATCTCCTAATCGTGACAACATTACTCTAGTCTACTGTCACCTCAATGAAGCTGAGCAACACTGGAACACTCTTACAGAAGAGCTGAAATTTGATACTGAAAAGCCTCTTTGAAGCACGGAATGCAAGGAGATGAAGGAGGACTTGAAGCAGCGCATTGGAGTATTTATGTCTGGAGAACAGGCTTATGCAAACTTACCGCTCATCTTATCATTAAAATCATTCATTATCTGTTCATCCACATTAAGAACTTGGTAATGATAAAGTCATTTTCACAAAAATAATTAATCTGCTGGATGTTACTCCAAACTTACTCTGGAGGTCTTTAAGCAACATAAAAATCCTTTTCAGAAACAAATTTGTTGACTCAAGTGGCAAGTTGAGCAGAGAGATTCAAGAGCTGAAATTATCAAATCTGAAGCTCCCAGATTACATGTCATTACATGACTGGAGGCCACTACCTTTAAGCCTATGTTCAATGACAAGTTTATACCTCGAAAAGGGAGTATTATATATTTTTTCACGTCATGAAGCCACGATGGAAGGTGTGACTGATCATCAAAAGGTTAAGCACGCTTTATCTTGTTGAAGCCATATGGCTCAAGAGGTTATAATACCTCATATGGACGACATGAATACCTGGAGAGAAGTGAAAGAGGCGCTCATTGAAGAATTTGGGCTAAAGCAGAGCCTGAGTATGAAGAAACAGGCCTTCATGAGAATTGCGCTACGCTGGAATGAAACCCTTGCCAAATCCTCTGATTGCTTTTATTTAGACGCCATATAGCTGATGACCTTAAAAGCTTACTTTGGACGGTGCCATAGACACCATCGTTGCAAGTTTACATAGAAACCATGACCTGGCCATGCACGTCACGTCTGTAGAAAGAAGCTTAATATATTTTTTGGACATTAAAGAAGCCCTACTTGATGTAGTTGATATAAACAAGACAGAGACCTCCTGAAAGTCTTCTTAAAACCCAGAGTGTATACTGTGAAGGAAGTGAACTCTCAATAAGGAGGGGAATACAAGATGCAATGAATGCGTAAGAACACCTATATTGAGGATATATGTTTTGAAAAAAACCTGCCCTTGACAAGCAGGGAAAGGAAGGTCAGCTTAAGGACAGATACTTTAAAGCCAACGGACCCAAAGTACCTGAAAATGGAAAATTGCCCATTGCTCATCTGACGTTCATTGAGAATGAACCAAATGATGACTCTGAAGGGGATCACGAGTTAAGGGTTATAAAATTTTAGGCTCACCCACTGAACTCACCATTCTGGACCATTTGAAGGCAAAAATTAATGACGCCCAGATCCCCGGTGGCACTTACCTCAATCAGGTTATAGGGTGTCACAGGATAATTGATACAGCCAATAATTCTGATCAATATCAACTAGTTAATCAGAACCATACCAAGCATTCACAGTCTCCTGGAGATCAAGAAGAAGTATCCTGAGACTTCCAGAAAGCTCAATGCAATATTCCACCTCAAAGAGGTGTTGACCCTTCAACCAAAGTTTAAAGGAAACTATTACAAAAGTGGAGGTGGAAATATAGAAGGTCCAAGTCATGGCTATTTTGGATATGTGATCATCCATCAATGTTGTTTCATCTTGACTAATCAAGAAGATAAAGCTCGCCCCTGACCTTAAATACACTCAAGAATTTAGCACCTCGGGTCTGATCAACACGTAGGTGATAGGTATATTCGTCTCTGCCAATCTGAGTTGGCAAGTTAGTTTTCTCAGCTCCTACAGTTGCCTTAAACAATAGCAATATGATATGCTTATTAGGACGCTGATTACAATCGAATATGAAGTAGTTATCAATCTTAAAGAAGGATACTTATCACTCCTAAACTAAGAAGTATCCCATATACTGGAAAATAAAGATTTTAGCAAGAAGGATTACTCTTGTCTGGTTGACTACCCTGCTTCCGCGTTACCTTCTCAGTTTTCTACATCTGGAAAGAACACGTAAAAGCTACCTGACTCAGTAGATGCAGCAGAGGGCATACCATTCTATGCAACTGATGAGGTAAAAATTTAAAACAGGAGAACAAAGAGTGGTTTCTACCAACATTACTCTAAGTATACCCCAAAAATACTTGCTACATATTACTAATGTCAATATAGTAAGTAAGTTTGAACCAAGAGTTTGGCAGGAAACCTGACCAGC
Organism: Massospora cicadina; assembly: GCA_022478985.1. Lineage (NCBI taxonomy): Eukaryota > Fungi > Entomophthoromycota > Entomophthoromycetes > Entomophthorales > Entomophthoraceae > Massospora > Massospora cicadina. Next base: position 14,441 of record JAKSZP010000100.1, read on the forward strand.
CTATCAGCGACCTTTTATTTACTACTTAGAATCTAACCAACAGAGTATCCTAGTCAAATTACATCAAGAAATTGGGAGATGTTAATTACTTCTCAATGGTAAAATTAACAAGGCACATTGAATTAGCACCTACCTTAAAGTTGTCCTACCCGCTGTCAATTAACTTTGCACTATACACACAAGTTAGTTATTTGAAAAGAAAAAACAGGAGGAACTATGAAAAAGCACCAACTACTTAAGACTATCAAGATGTTTTCTCTACATAAGATGTCGACTTTGGTCATATGAGAGACTGGACACACAGTATACACATTGGAGATTCAACCCCTTTTGAGTAAAGCAATATAGTAAGTTGAAGGTAGAGGAGCAATACATGAAGACTAGGCTCAAGTAATTAAAGAATGGTGGCTTACTTGTGACATCCCAGAGTCCATGTTCATCCCCATTGTTGTTTATAAAGAAGAAGCGTGGTCGCAGAATAGTGATGGATAACTGGAAGCTAAAAAGCCTCATGAAGAAGGACATACATATGCTTCCACAGATTGATGATGCTCTGGCCTGACTTTACAACTCAAATTTATTCTCTGCGACGGATCTTGATAACGGTTATTGGTAGATGAGTATATCACCAGCAGACTAAAAAATGCTCATTAGTATTTATGGAAGGGTTTACAACCTAACTAGCTCCCAAAGTGGATCATGCAATGCTCCTGCCTCATTCCAACTGGAAATGGATCACATCATGCAAGATCTTAAAATCAGTTGTTGATCATATACCTAGATGAGATAACAGTATTTTAAAAACCTTTACCGATAATCTAGACCACCTTAAGTCTGTTGTAATGACTGAGATAGAACCTCATTAGATTAAAGCCTGCAAAATATACCAGCTTTCATCAGGAACTGAATTATCTAGGGCTCAAATTATGGGAAGGAATTCAACCATTGTACAACAAAGTTGAAGCAATCTCCAAGATGCCTGAGCTAAAGAGCCTTTGAGACATACAGTTATTCTTAAAATAATGATTATTACCACAAATTTATCTCTAATTTTGCTCAACTTACTGAGCCTCTTGTCCATTTGCTTGCCAATAATACCCCTTTCATTTGGGGCGTAAAGCAATATGGCATTCAAGTCCATGAAAAAATGTTGAAGAGAAGAACAATTTCATGACATCCAGACTCTGGGAAGCCATTTATTCAGTTTACTGACGCATCTGACTTACTAAAGGCGCCATCCTCACTTAGTTGGACGATGAAGGCATTGACCACCTGGTACCTATTAAGCAAAACGCTTTACAAAGCTGAGCAAAATTATAGCGTCACAGAGAAGGAGTGCTTAGCTGTTTTGTTGGCAGTGAAAAATTCATGGCCCTTCCTGTATGTTATGAACTTTACAGTTTTAAACTCCACACTTTTTTTAAGTGGCTGCAAAAAATGAAAACCCTTCAGGAAGACTACCCACTGGGCTCTCAAACTTCACCATTTTGACATTAATATCATACACCAAGCAGAAATGAAGCACATGAAATTAGATGGACTAGCCATATTGTCCCCAATATATCTAGAAATAAGCAAAGCTTAATAATTACATGACCTACTCATGAATCCAGACTCCTGGGAGGATGAAGACGAATCAGTTTAAAAGATGATAAAATAACATGCTTAAAATATGAAAGTTCCTGATATATTACTTTAAGATGAAGTTTGTTGAATTTCAGTGATTCTGTATATATCCGCCAAAGGGTTTTTTGCACAGGGTTACGGCCATTGAACAATTGGAACAGTCAATACGACAGTCGCCAGTTCCTCAATACACTTGTAAGCAATTAATATAAAATAAAACGGGAGAAATTTACCCAAAAACACTTTTTTATTTTAATATAATAAACTTAGCAGATCTTCTTCTAGTCCGTTCACTCTTCTTTCCTTCTTTCTTTTTCTCTACTAAAAACCCCTCCTTCTTCCAATCCCCTCGTTTTACTGATATCCCAGCGACCTCAGTCAGTACTGAATCTTTTTCTTAGTTTATTCATTTCACCATGTTCTCATTGGTTTTGGCTTATTGTTCTTCATTCTTTATCACCCTGATTTGAGGCAATCCAAATTATCTTATCAAATGTCAACATTGCCTTGTCACCCTATTTTGAAGGCGATTTGATATGTCCCAGTATAACCCATTATCGCCTCATCCTAAGGCGATTGATCCTTATAACTCTGAAACATCCTCAGCGGATTCTGCCCATTGAATCTACAGCGGAATTCCTACAATGATCTGTTGGTTATAATTGTGGCTTGTCGTCCAGTCATATAGATTCACGACACTACCCCCTCCTTGACTGGATGATAAGCAGTATGTCTCTTTTTCATCCGATGCCATGCAAACAATCGCGCTTCAACAGCCACGAGTCTGTGATTTCAATTTCTTCTTTCATATGTGGCTTAGTGCAGAGTTGCCCGACCCTGGCCACATCCCTCTACCCCAGTTTCCTCTTCCCCGGCTGATTTTTATGAGGCTAATGTGGACCTCGCGACCATTCTAACCCAAGAAGAACTCCTTCCCAAATTCATAGGCCATTTGGCTTCCTGGCGCGCCCCCTTAGGGACATAGTGGCCCAGCTATGCTGGGGGGGGAGTGGAGCTGAGGGCCTTCATATAATGAAGCAGCTCAGCTCCTGGCATGTGGCTTTAGTCACCTAATTCTTCCATCTCCTGCCAAGACTCATCCCTCTGCCCTATCTGTCCAGCGGATGCTGTGTTTCATGCAGTGGGTGATAGCCAGCTGGTTGGGGTCCTTTCCCCGCACTCCTACCCACTTCAGGTCCCTGGGGTAAATTTCTGCAACAACTGTCTAGCTCGCCTTCGTTCTTGGATCACCGCAGTGTTTACTGCCCTCAGCGCCAACTATCCATCACAGTACCTTCCCATTATGGCGCTCTTAGGTAACCTTATTTTGCATTCCACAACCGCCTTAGGTTCAGGAATAGAGCTGTACTGAACAGCCCTTGAGTGGGCCTTTTTAGCGGCACTCACCACAATTGCTCCTTTCTGATAGTGTATCTGAGCATGAAGGGCTTCCTTGTAGATTGTCTGGTGCTGGGTGCAGCTTTTTCCCCTTGAGCCGGAACTCATCTGCTTACATGCCAGCCCTTATGACTCTGACCCCCTCTGCTGGCTTACTTGTTGGTTTCCTGGGATCATCAATGCATGTGGTTTCAGGCTTTGCTCCTAGTGGGACAGGAACGGTTTTGGCTTGATCAACCTGCTGAGCTCTCACCACCTCGCCTGTTGCCATGGAATCCCAGTCTGACATCTTCTTCCAGTCCCTTCGCACTGGCCTCCCCTCTTTGGACTAGCGCAGTGGCCCCTGAGCATACGTCAGCCCCCTCACTTTCCCCTCGGCAGCCTTTGCCTTTACCCCCAACCCTAGAAGAGCCCATTGAACCCATGGCACCCTTGAAGCGGCGGAAGAAGAAACAAAGGTACCACCAATCAAAACAAAAGTCCACTGCAATAAGCCAAAAAAAGACAGGAATATGAAAACATTGAAGCAAAAGACCTCCAGTAGCGACCCCAAATAAATGTAATTTAAATCACAGAAGATATAGTACAAACATTTCATCATCATCATTTAATTTTACTTTTTTTGTTTTTTTTATTACTTTTCTGGAGAGGCTCTATTACTTCTTATATGGCCAAAGGAATTTCGCGTGCACTCAATTTATAATCTGAAAACTCACGGGATCCTTGATAGTATAAGAGGCAACACCTGTTTTTCTATTATCTCAAATGGTCCAATCCAAATATTCGTGAGCTTGTGCTTCCACCCAAACCCATGCTAATCGTGGAATAGCACTATATCTCCGTTTTAAAATGTGCTAGGCCACTTCGCCATACCTGATCAGCAGCCTGATTTTTTTTTCTTGGATAAGCTGAATGACTATGCATTGGTTTGTAATTTAATTAGCATATTTGTTAGGGTGGTTAAATAGTGTTGTGAATCCATTCCATTGATGTCCTCTACACATGCGTATAGAAGCGCAGGCAAAGTGGGGTGCCATCCATAAAGCAATTGAAATGGGCTTTTCCCCAAGACAGAATGGTAGCTAATATTGTAGGTAAACAATGTGGTAGAAAGGAGGGTACTCCAATTGAGAGGGCCTATCTGTAACCAACTTCCATATTATGTTCACCAGAGTCCCATTAACACGTTCAACCATTCCATTGGACTCAGGATGATATGGGGTTGTTAAGACCGCACAGATGGCCATCAATTCTTTGAGCTTGGGTAAAATGTGATAGGTGAAGTTGGTTCCATTGTCAGTAAGGATAAACTGTGGACACCATGACACTGAATGATACATTCCAATACAAATTTAGCTACAGTAATCACCACCAGATCCTAAATGGCCCGCGCCTCAACCCACCTGGTCAAGTGGTCAATTGCCACCAGGATATACTTAGACCAGTTAGCACCAGTTGGCAGAGGTCCCATGACATCGATAGAGACTGTATGCCAAGCAAAGTGAGGTTTCACTAACTGGATTGAAGTCTTCTGGCAGAACAGCTTCTCCATCTGGAACTGATGACAGCAGGACAGGGTATCAAGCACATCAAAATGCATGCTTTCCCAATAATACCATGGACTCAATAAATCAAGAGTCTTCCAGACTCCACCATGACCAACTTCTTGATGTGCGCTCATATAATCTTTGATCTGGTCAAAGGTCTGGGGATATTACAATAGTGTCCCCTATACGCTTATACAATTCCCTGTTTTTCTGGAATGTATTAGCCCTGATTCTGTCGAGCAACTTGATAGCTTGAAGCAGTTCATCATCATAATCTCTGCTAAGCATTTTGTCAAATATTATGTCGCTTAAATCCGCCATAACTGCAATTGTTGGCAACCTTGATAAGCAATTGGCATTTTGGTATTTTGCTCCTGGTTGATGAAGAATTTCAAAGTCATAAGCTTGCAGCTTAAGAGCCCATTGGGCTAGCCGCCCCTCTGGTTCTCTCAAATTCTGCAACCAGCACAATGATGCGTGATCTGTTATGACTTTAAACTTTACTCCATGCAAGTAGACTCGAAACTTCTTATACTCATAAATCACCGCTAAGCACTCCCACTCAGTTACAGTGTAATTTTGTTCATGGCAATTCAAGCTACAGCTACAGTATGCCACGGGGTGCTCCTCCCCCTCATTGTACTTCTGAGACAGGATCGCCTCAACAGCGGAAAGCAACGCATCTGTCTGCACTATAAATTCTTTATTGAAATTAGGGTAGCACAACATGGACGCGGAAATTTACGCTGTTTAAAGTGTATTGAAGGCACATTGGCGCCGTTCCGTCCATTCAAACATGGTATCCTTCTTTAGTAGTTCAAACAGAGGACCTCCAATACAACCGAAATTAGGTATGAAGTGTCAGTAATAACCCACCATCCCCAAAAACACCTGAATGTCCCACTTACTAATGGGCTTAATCATCTTCTGGATAGCCTCCACCTTGGTGGATTGGAGATCTCTCAGCCCAGTGGCATCCACCACAAAACCGAGGTACCCCAACTGATTCTTGAAGAAGTGGCATTTCCAAGGCTTGATTTTAATATTGGCCTCAGCCAGTTGGCGAAATACCTCTTCCAAATGAGTAAGGTGCTCAGTGAATGTGCGATAGAAGACGTTAATATTGTCAAGGTACACAAGAATGCATGACAGCTTCAGATCACCCAGTAGGGTGTCCATTGCTCATTGAAACGTAGCTGGGGCATTACATAGCCCTTGCAGCATGAGAGTCAGTTGGAAAAGCCCTTTGAGGTTGTTACAGCGCATTTTTCTTTTTCCACTGCGGGCAACTCAATTTGCCAATAACTGGATATCAAATACATTGCTGAGAAGTAGTGAGCTCCATCTAACCAATCCAGCGCATTATCAATCCGCTGTAGAGGGTATGAGTCTTTTTTGGTAATACTATTAAGCTTCTGGTTTCCAATTACTCATGGTAAGTGCCATCTTTCCTTTTAACAACTAGGACAGGCGAATCCCACGGACCCTTAGATGGTTCAAGCTCCTCTGCTCTAGTAGCTTGTCAATCTCCTCGGTGACAACTTCTTCAGCTGCCCTTGATCGGCGGATTTGTCAGGATCTGATGTGGGGATGATCCCCAGTGTCCAGTCAATAAACAACCCCCAGAGAGCACCCCATTTCATGATTGTCAACTGAAAAAATCTCCTTATATTTTTTGAAATATAGCATCCGACCAATCCTTCTGGTCTTCTGATAACCCCATTTATATTCTCCCGTGGCACAACTGTCATTACACTGGGATGCAGTTTGAGGGGCAGACCAAATTCATCTAAAGAACTGAATTTGTGAACCTGGTTAATCTCCTCAACTGGGGTCAGATGTAAATATGCTATAATCTGATGCCAGTTGATTTGTTTTGGTCTGAACTGAAGATTTGATATCAATATATTTAACTCCCCATGGCCCAGAAGTATGATGCCTGGAGCCACGTGGAGCTCAAGCTGCGATTGCTGATAAGGTCCAATGATTCCCCATAGAGTCCAGCTGGCACTTTCACCTCTAACTCAGTGTCTACTATTACTTGATGTCCAGAAAGAAAGGATATAGCTTTAGATGCTCTGAGAGGTAGCCCTTGATATTTGTATATTTGATGGGGAAAGGCCCGAGTTTTCCTTTTTAATTGATGATAGCGCACTGGTATCACTATATTGCTATAGGCAAGGTTGATCTGTCCCATATGCCCTGAGCACTTTGGCACTCAGCTGGAGGTGAAATAAAATTGGGATCCGCTGTCCCAGAATGGCTAGAGTTTCTTCCATCATGTCAACGACAGCCCTATAGTGTAGCATAAAGGAAGTACCAATCAACAGATTGTAGTTGCTATTTGGTAATACCACCACCGGAGCCACAATAACAACGGATCCAAACCACAAGGAAAGCATGCTAAATGCTCCCTCGGAGACTGTGGTTTCTGCTCCAGCAGTTCCATACACCATCCGGTGGTCTACGTCAGGTTTAAAAACAACTTTGCCACCAATTTAGTGGAGACAATACTAACAGGGGCGCCAATATCAATTATAAAATTATACCCAAGTTTTGGCTTCCACAATGTCACAGTAAGTGCATTCTGAGTAAAATGAATGTCAGCTATTTACTATGTGTATGTTCAGTGACCCATGTTTTCCCAGGAAACTCATAATACCCACGCCAATTTTAGGGTACCATGTATTAATAGCATCCACTGGAAGGGCGACATCTACTCCTCTCAGGGACAAAGCATCGGCGAATGTTTCTAACTGATCTGATGGACTTTGGTCGAACATTTGACAAGCGTAAGGCTTCAGTCACTCCAGAGATCCTTTGTCCATAATTTCTTTGGTTTGTGCCTGGATCAAAAAATTCACTCCCCCAACCAACTGTTGGTAGAGGAATGTATCATCATAATGAGAGGCTTCTGCTGCAATTAATACAGTAGATTCAGGTGGGACGTTTGAATTCAAGCTAGCAAAAGTAGAGAGTCCCATATCTACTTCGCTCTGACTTTTCCCTGATAACATTGATCCTGTTGTACGGGAGGGATCTATCAACTGGGGCTCCATCATCTCATGTGCCCAGAGTTACCACAAAATAAAAAAACGTACCCCATAGGACCTACATCTGTACTGAATATAAGTTGGCCCACTTGGAAGGTGGTGCTGAAAAGAATCGGTGTAACTGGACCCACATTGGTAGAACGACTGCTGCCAATCAGCGTATTTAGGACCAAAGTGGTAGTTGGCCAGATGTCAATTGGTAGTTATAGAACAAACGTTGTACTGCGGTGAGTAAACTGATGGTACCAGCACCGACCAGTTGATTCCCCCCACATGAATAGGGTTGACAACAGCGATCATGCGACTCTGTTTGGTATTGAGTGGAGGGAAAATTACAGCTAAACAACATACAAACTGAACAAGTTTAAGAAGAGGTACATTATCCTTTAACAACAGGGCCATGACATTGTAAAGTTCAGGGTATGGCTTCACCGCTGAGGTCATTGCAATGCACACATCAACTTCAAATAAAACCCCTGCCCCAATCAGCACATGAGCTTCCATCATAAAACACTCAGCAAATGCAATAAGGGTCTCATTTTGCTGAAACCCAATGGTCAAGAACTCAGCTTTCCGCTGCGACATCTTTGAAGTTTCGCTGAACAACCGCAGCACCATCTGCTTAGCTTCTTGGTATGAAACGAAACTATCTGAAAGGTAACAAATGACTTGATCAGCACTTCTGACATCCAAGGAGGAGAGCAATAGTTTTGCCCTCTGCCAATCTATAATTCCTTCAGTTATAAACCCAAATTGGTGAAAGAACCCACGAATATTTCTTTTGCGATCAAATGGTGGCAGCTTATCACTTTAAACCGTCTGAAGCAACTCATCTTGTCTTTTGAGCACAGTGTCTAATGCAAGTCTCAGCTCCTCATATGCAACGGGCCCAGCATGTCATACAGATTCCTTATCAAAGCAACCTGGGTGCAACATAGCAGCAACTTCATTTTCATTGTATTAATATTGCTCAATGGGCCCCCTGTATTGAGCACCACTGTTGAATTTTGGCAATTCCGTATATATTCGCCAAAGGGTTTTTTGCACAGGGTTACGGCCATTGAACAATTAGAACGGTCGATATGATGATCACTGGTTCCTCAATACAATTGTAAACAATTAATATATAATAAAACGGGAGCAATTTCCCCCAAAACACTTCTTTATTTTAGTATAATAAGCTTACCAGATCTTCTTCTAGTCCGTTCACTCTTCTTTCCTTCTTTCTTTTTCTCTACTAAAAACCCCTCCTTCTTCCAATACCCTCGTTTTGCAGATATCCAGCGACCTCAGTTGGCACCACCTCTTTCACTTAGTTTATTCGTTTCGCCATGTTCTTATTGGTTTTGGCTTGTTGTTCTTCATTCTTTATCGCCCTGATTTGAGGCAACTCAAATTACCTTATCAAATGTCAACATCGCCTTGTTGCCCTATTATTAAGGCAATTCAATAGGTACCATTATAACCCATTATCGCCTTATCCTAAAGAGATTGATCCTTATAACTCTGAAACATACTCAGCGGATTCTGCCCATTGAATCTTCAGCGAAATTCCTCCAATGATCTGTTTGTCAAATTTGTGGCCTGTCGTCCAGTCATATAGATTTGCGACAAAGTTAAAATTGACTGGTTACATTACTTGCGACTTTCAGAACAGTACCAGTTATAATGCCACCCACAATACCTTAGGACATGGAGGAGCCCAGAAAACATTTAATTGAATCAAGGATCACTATTATTGGGAAGAATTATTGTACTCCTTAGTTGAAGTCTTGAACGTTTGCATCACTTATAAAGAAAGCATACACCGCATAGAGCCAAGTACAAGTATCAGCCCATGACCCCTCAGCAGCCATTTCATACCATCAGTTTAGACGTCATAGGTCAATTACCTATTCAAGGAATTAATTAAAATATACTTATCAAGAGATTAATCATTTCACAAAGTGGGCTGAAGCAATCGCCATTACCACACTGATCCCCAAAGCTACTGCTAACTTTTCATAAAGATATACTTACTAAGAACAGCTACCCACAGGTTCTGCTATGTGACAATGGGAAGAACTTTACTTCAAGAGTTGTGAAGATCTTAGCTACAAGCATGGGAACTCTACAACATTTCTTAACGCCTTACAACCATTCTTTAACAGGAATGTAGAAGTAGTGAATTGAATGTTATTTCAATGTTTTTAAGATGGTCACTACCAATCCATTACACTGGGACCAATAAGTACCATGTGCATTGGTGTCTTACAGAATAAATTCCATCAAACCATCAAAATGTCTTCCTTCAAGGACTTCTATGGAAGGAAACCCGGAATCTTGACTTTATTAGCTCTTGAAGTTACCAGCAATAATACCTAAGAGCCTGAGAAAGCACTAAGATGATTAGACTAGAAGATTAGCACCTTTATTTAGAGGCAAAGATGAATTTAGGAAAGATAGTTATGAGAGAAGGTCAAGCAGCACGTGTATTTCAACAACCTTTACCCGCCTTTGAGATTTCTTACTTAGTCATATACTCTTACAACTGTATAAAACCTAAGGAAAAAATTATATTCCATCTGGGAGGGGCCATATTCTATGAATTGAAAATGCAGAGATGAATAATTAATTAAGCCCTAGGAAACTGGAGTAACTATCAACTGTTTTTTTAGCTAATACTTGTATCTTTACTCCCCTGAAAATATTCTTGAAGGGGGTAATGCTTGATATCAATATTATGCATCATAAGATTATTGACCATTTGACTTCCATAACAGAATCAACGCTAGACTTGAGAAGGGGGTTAATGGAGTTACCTCATTTATCTCTCAGAAATTTGATAGTTGGTATGGCTCAAATCAACCTTAAGAAAATTTCTCTAGACCAAATCAAGCCTAAGATACCCCCATGATGATATCCTGCCTAATCAAACTGAAGGATCACATAAGGCCAGGAGACCATTATTAAAGGTAGCACTTGATGCAGTAAATTGAAAGGAACCTTTTAAAGGGTAAGAATTAATATCTTCTAACGATTACCCTAAATGTTCCAAGTCTCATCTGACTTAATACATTTAACTTACAATTTTGCCCTATCAAAAATATGCTATAAAACATTATACCTTCCGCAATGCATTGCCTGACCAAAAGCCTCCCTCCATGATTCACCTTCCTTTAATTTTATAAATCCTTTTCTTTTTGGGGCTTATATTTTTAAATGAGACATATAAAACCCCCTTCTATTGGATTTTGGAGTATTTTTTGATGCTCGCTGGCGCTTTTAACCCTGAAATCCAACAACGTTTTGCAGGAGATGCTACGCTCTCTACTGCTGGGATAAAGATGTGTTGAGGGGAGGAAATGACCATTTGAATATAAAATATTTGGAATATGGATAAAAATAAAAGATAGGTTTTATAAGCTTTTATTAGTGCTGGGAAGGATGTTAAGAAGAAAGCCCTCATAATAAATAGAGGCTAGTAATTAAGTGTCAGTGCTCAAAGTTTGTATTTCTGTAAGTCCTTGGGAATGTCCCCTGGGTGTTGATCGGGCCATTTTCCCATTTCTGAGCAAGAAGATACTAAAGAGGATGGCTGTACCTCTCGTCACTCAGGGCGATCTTGCCCATGTGGTAGACGAGTGCTGGGTAACAGCTCTTCCACTTCAGATCCCTCCTCTGGTACCCACACTTACCTTGGCAGAACTGTTATGGGAGTTTAGTGAAATCTGCGCTTAGATTGCTGAAATGAATTGATCAGAACAACATTGAATGGCAGTTAAGCTGATGTTTGAATTTTAAATGGTCAAAAAAAAATGAAGACTGACCTATCGTCCTGAATGGCTGACAGTCTCAATTCAGTTAACACTACAATCAAAAAATCCCCTCTTCCAAAATTGTCAGGGATCATCCTCGATGGGCAGGTAACAGCATTGGGCACCACCAATGAGTGTTTAAAGCTCCCTGCCAACAAATTGGGCATTGCGCCCAAAGCAACGATTCTGACCAAACAAATGGCCCAGCGACTGGGCATGGGTGGGTTGGACGTCCTGAACCTGTTCCCAACCAAATAGGCCCACCCCTATGTGAGGTGGCCTTGGGGGATTCCCGCTGCTTATCAGGTTAAATGCCATCGCGCCAACCATCAGAAACTTATCCAAGCCTTGGTTTGGACGTTCAAGGTTGAACTGATAGCAGCTCAGCCCGCCTCCACATCCTTTGATATCAGTTCTCAGTTGACTTATCTGTTCCCCATTCCTGAACAATTTGCCAGTTAGGTCAAACTTGAGGGACCTGATACCAACTTGGCTCCTTTCTAAATTGCCCATTATTTAATCAGTCGCATTGCACTGAGAAAATTGTTGGTCAATATTTCTTTCCTAAATTTTCCATTAAAAACCCTTTCCAAAAATCTAATTATTTTTATATTGAAAAAGAAACCGCCTATTCTGATAACCCTCACACTCCCCTTGGGGTTAGTGGCCGTACTCTTCTGGTATTGTATTATGTGCCTGTATGGGATTCTGGCTCACCAGCAGTTAGGAAAATACCTTTCCAGTTCTATATCAGTCATATTAGCAGCAGTGCCTTTGGCATTCTGTTTGCCGTTTGGGTGCTTTGGCACCTAGGCTGGCAGGCTGGTCTAATTTTTAATTGCTGTTTGCCTGACAATTTCTTAGTAACATCCAAGTTAGGCAAACTTTATAATTTGACCTATCAGATTGGTTGAGACTCGCCTCACTTCAATGTGAGGGCAGATGGGGAAGTGACAGCCGAGAAGATGAACCCATTAGGCAGGAATTTATAAATTTGGTCTAATTAGAAGGCGGGAAAATATTTTCACCTTGTGAACCCCTTCTGACCCTATAAAAGGGCCAGTCTTCGTGGGGTAGGCTGTACTAAAATAGAAGAGGCCTAGAGAGGAGCCTCCAATGGACTTCCCAGATTTGGCCAACAAATCGGTGCAATCTAACCACCCAAGCTCATTTTATTTGCCCAATTCTTAATAGAGGTGTTACCCTGATTTGAGGGTTTCCACCAGGGAATCAACCAGGGTCTTTTAGCTGATATTTTCATCATATACCTCCAAACCACTCTTCTCAATACATTAAACTAGTAATTTTCCAACATCTGTACTATAAAAAACATCAGTAATTCCATATCTCATTTTGGTATTTGACTTTAGTAATTCCATTTCGCCATACTTACCATAGGATGGATACTCTAGCTGTTGGGACATAAGCGATGACTTAGCACCCTTTAAATAAAATAATATACTTGGCATGCGTCTCAGATGACTACAAGTTTTGACTGTTGAGCTTCTTGGGCATAGCACCATTGAGCTAAGAATGAAAGCCCATTAAGGGAAATGACGTACCTGTACTTCAGGACCAGGTTACACAAGAAGATTACTTCTTTTGAAACTTGCACATTAAGGGCTTCACTAAGATCTGTTCTCTGCATAGAAGCCAGTATCGCCTCCAGATTCTTTGAATGCTGTTCCTGAGCTGAGAGTGTACTAGTATATTGTCACTCTATGCCCCTGTGCATGTGAAGCGAAGATTTCCAGCACATCATTAATAATGTGCTGGAACGTGGCAGGCGCGTTCATAAGCCAGGACGTTACATAGAACTGGAAAATAGACTTTATAGTATTAAAGATACATAAGCCACTCCTAACCTTTCACTCCTCAGACTTGGTACAAAGAATTCACAAGGTTTAGCTTAGAAAAAACCCTGGACTTCACAATTTCCTGGGCGAAGGATTGTTCTAGGGGAAGGGGATAGGGATAATGCACTAAATATTATTCAAATGACTTTAGTCTACTATGGGTGCACGGTAACATCAAACTTTGAGCAAAACAATGGGTAAAGAGATCTATAAATTTGCTTTCCAGTTGTTACAAAATTTAAAAATTTTAATAAAAAGTTTTACACTCAACCAGCTTTTTCACCCACTCTGCTCCAAGCCTATATCAACACAATTGATCTCTGATGCCCTACTTTGGACCACATTGCGCTGCCTCCTGGCATTTATTTGCCGCTGCTGAAATGTGCCTGGGAGGCTCAGTTACCCCCAAACACTTCATGTCACTACGTTCCACTTGGGACCTTCCCCACACCTTGCATGCCCCAGGTTGTGCTTTGAAGCACTGGTGCTCCCTCAGGGCAACTTGCGTTATGGCCTTTAGGCTGAGTATAAAAGCCTCTTCCCCTATTCAAGGGCGGCCTTTATTAAGATGGCCATGGAAGTATTGAAGTCTGCTGATTTTAGACATTTTTTACTCTATAAGGTATACTTTGTCCTCATATTCTCTTGTGAAGCCCATGCTATGGCGGTAGCATAGCTGCATATAATTTATAAAATCACTTATACTAACCATCCACACGCGCCTGCCAGATGAGTCACGCTGGTGGTCTAGTTTGCAGCTTTCTACCATCTCTCCCCACACGCCTCTGCTAAGAACTCACAGAGTTTTAGATGCCTATGGCCCTGAACCTATATTGCAATTCATGGTTACCAATTGCACCAATTGCACCAATTGCCTCATTGGGCCTCCCATATTTGCAATTGTCTGCCCCTTCCATCATAACTGCGACCTTGTAGTACCCCTTCACTGTGATCAGATACACCCCCTGATCATCCATTCTGGGCATGCGTCAAAAATGGCTGCGCCATCTGTCTCTTGTGCTTTAAACTCGATTAAACAAAGTGCAAGTGCCCTTCAGTTTCCGCAGAAACTGCTTTCACCACTCCTCCCTCAGGAGTCATCTCCACAACTGCCTCACTGAATTTTTTTAAACAAGGATAATTTTCCCTCCCCACCCTCAACCATTTCAGGCGCTGCTCCTACTACTCCGCTCAAACAGAGTTTGACATCTCACCTACATGAGCAGATTGCTGCTCAAGCACTGAAGGAATTTCCATGGTCTATTGAGCATGGCCATTCAGCTCCTGCCACCCAACCAACTCTTGTTGCTGGCCCAGCGCTGGCCAAACTGAATCTATTATGATTATCAAATGATTCAATGATGAAGAATGGTCTTATAAATTAATTCCTGACTTTGACTGGCCTCATTTTTTTACACATCCCCCCAATTTGACTCCCTGATGCAATTTATTTCATCATAATATATGTTCATTATATGATGCATTAAAGGGCTGTCAAAGCGGAAGCTGCCTCACTAACCACCTCCTCTACTAGGCCCTCTATGCAGCAATGGAGTCACCTTTTAAAAATGTCCCTTTCTAATTTCCCCCATGATTTCCCCATTGATGTTCAATTTTAGTACTGAAGATCTTGCATTTGCCATAGGACACGCATGTATCAATGTGGCGAGATCTTCATTTTTATAATACTAAATAACCTCAAATTCACCAGTACTTCAAGTCATTTACTTTTGTGGCAAAATAACCTTTACTGAGCATTAACTTGCTCAGTACATCAAGGCAATGTACACCGTTGTACTTATTGGCGAGGGTAATCATCTTCTCTATATCCTTCTACCCCACGTCGCTGACGCTCCAACCCCCATTCTGTCTTCCATTGACTATCAGTTCAAAGAACTGGCGCTGGACAAAAATTCCTGACCCCTCTTAACCTCCTGATATATATTCTTAGGCTCAACGCCAAGGCACCACGTCAGGAGATTTTTTTACTATGATAATGACCCTTTGTTTAGTACATTTCAAAATAAAGATGCATGGACGTCTTTACTTCATGGGTTGGGCCCCAATAGTAATAAAAAAGAATGGTGAGACAATGGAATAAGATTTTCAAAATACCCACCCCTTTATGGAGCATATAATCCAGCCACACCTCCAAAGCCTTACCTTCTTGTTCTTTGTATGGGCACAGAAGGTTTTTAATGTTAGCCCAATCAACGTCAGACAGAAATACAGATCATACACAGAGGGAGGTGAAAGGCGATTGGCTTTATTTATACTAAAACTATGTATATATTGCAACAACCCAGAAGGGAAATCAGGAGAGGAAATTAATGGGGAGGGTGGTACCATGAAGAAAACCACTACTCAGGTAAGGGGGAATGTATTGATTAATGGGAACTCACCACTGAGTGGGTGTTCTCAAAAGATATGAGGTTGGGCTCCAGATAGATAACTGTTGACGCCGCCACAAACCTACCACAATAATGACTGATAAATAATAAATCAGGAACAGCAATAAACCAATAACATAAGCTAACCTATGCACAGATAATTGGACAGGGCGTCTCACTGCATTACAAGTCATAGGGGCTGAAGAAACTCCCATCACAGAAGATTCTACATTAAAAATATATAAGATACTGAGCCACTTTAAATCTTATTAATTTTCTATTTTGCACCTGTATCTAAGAGGGCCTCAACAAATATCTTATAAAATACCAACAGATCTAAAGAAAGCAATAAGAACTTCTTAACAATTTATATATATTCTTAGTCTATGCCCCTTTTTTTCTTTTCTTTCCCATTGTGACAACTTTCAACCATATCAATTTGGAGACTGTTAGTTTGATAAACTGTACTGGAAAAGATGAGTGAACACCTGAAACATGGTAAGACTTGGGCAGGTGTGGTAAAAGGCACAGGGTCAGTTTTTGCACCACCCAAGGTTAAATAACGCCCTGGATTAATCGGTGGACAAGCACAAAAAAACCTGTGGAGAATTACCCACCAGAAATTTTGAATTGACAAGCCAAGTGTAATGAATATATAAATATTCTACATTCCCAACCATTGTCTTTGGTGAAACACGGGCTTCAAATTTCCTGAGGGCGGAGTCAACGGCCCTCTTTAAAAAGTCTTGTGGAGATTCTCACCAATTTATTCACATGCCAGTTTTGTGGCGCCTCATACTATGGCCTGTGGTTGGGCAGACCTCAGATTTGAAACAGTGTAAGAGGTAAATGCACACTTCACAGGTGTGTATGGTGGCTGACCTCCTGGATAGCCAATTAGTGATTATGAAAAAGCACATGAGTAGGATAAAATCTAAACAAACTTTATTTCTTTTGATTCCCTCCATAAAAATTTGACTCACATGCTCATTGAGGAACACCTTTGTATAGGGCTTTCCATCTATGGAGAAACTAAATCTTTTTGAAGTGCAACGTTTTTTGCTTATTTTTAACCTTAGTACAGGCAAGGCTACTGTCAACTTTTGGTGGTTTAGGTTGATTCCGCCAAAAGGGTTACACAGGGTAAAACCCACTGAGTAAAGGACAAGTGATATGAGGATCGCTGGCACTCAATAATTAATATTAATAAAGAGCTTAATGAGGAATTATTGACCATTAATACTAATTTATTTATATTTTGGCTTAATGCCTACTTCCGTTACTCTCCTCTGTTACTCTCTTTCTTTGTAAAAAGACCCCCCTTCACATTCCCAAGATCAGCTCTTAAACCATGGTATTTCTAGTTGGTACCACCCCTTCCGCTTAGTAATTGTGTATTCATTACCAATTTAGGTGTTTCAGTCTATCATTGAGGTTTCAGCGGAATTCCCTTAATTTGCTGAATCATAATTACTTCAAATGATTTACCATACACTGACATACTCTATCACTAAATCTTGAGACTCACTTCAACTTATAAATATGATCCGCTGGTTATGTGACTTATCATCTAGTAATATCAATTTCTCAACATTACCCCCCTTGACTGGATTATAAGCTTCTATTGCTTGTTTGGCCGAATGATTTTGCATGTACTTGGTTGATAATCTGACCACCCGCAGGTTTCTTAATAGTGTAGGTGCCAACACTAGTCCTCTCGATTATCTCAAATGGTCCAATTCATACTCTGGCAAGCTTATTCCCTCTTCCAAACCCATGTTGATCGTGAAATAGGACAAGATCGCCTACCCCAAACTGTGGAAGGCTGCTGCATCTCCCTTGGTTGGCCATCTGATCACGAATTTTCTTGGGTAGGCTAGTGGAATATGCTTCACTTTGTAGTTTAATCATCGTGTCTGTTAAGGTAGTCAAATAGCTTTGGGGCTAAACTCCACCGGTATCCTCCACACAGGAATAAATCAATGTTAGCAAAACTGGATGTCTTTCATAAAGTAATTGGAAGGGACTTTTCCCCTTTGGCAAATGATAGCTAATGTTGTACACAAAGACGGCAATAGATAGAAGGGTGCTCCATTCAACAGGCCAATCATTTATAAGCTTGCAAAGAATATTTATCAATGTTCTATTGACTCGTTCAACCATTACATTAAATTCAGATGGTATAGTGTAGTCAAGACCTCACGTATTGCCATTAGCTTGTTCAACTTGGGCAGGATATGTAAATGAAATTAGTTTCATTATCCATGAGGATAAATTTCAGACAGCTGTGTCACTATACGACACACTCCAGGATGAACTTTGCGGTGGTGACAGCACCTAAATCATTAATTGCTATTGCTTCCACCCATCTTGTCAAATGATCAATGGCTACTATTATATACTTCGAGTGGTTCTTTTCAGTTGGCAGAGGCCCTACCACATCCAGAGAGGCTGTATGCCATGCAAAACAAGGCTTAATCAGCTGGTAGGTAGTCTTCTTGTGTAGTGGTTTCTCCACTTGGCACTGGTGACAACAAGCAACTATCTTAAGAACATCATAGTGTATTCTCTCCCAATAGTAATGGGGTCGCTAGAACTCCAGCGTTTTCCTCAACCCTCTATGACCTACCGCTCTATGAGAATTCATAATAATTGCCAGTCTAGCGGAAGGTTTCTGGAAACTCAATGTCAATTTGCCAATTTTCTTATATAATTCCTCATCACGCAAAAAGAAGTCCCTTCATAGCCCATCTAGCACTTTGATACCTGTGTCAGCTCATTGTGATATTATCCCACAAGCATCTTTTCATACATTATGTCTGCCAAAAATGCCATAATGGCAATGGTTAATAATCATGGAAGACAGTCTGCATAATGGTGTTTTGCCCCTGACCAGTATATAATCTCAAATTCATACACTTATAGCTTTAGGGCCCATTGTGCAAGCCGCTCTTCAGGTTCTCACAGTTTCTGCAGCCACTGCAAGAGAAGATGATCCTTGACCGCTTTGAATTAAACTCCATGGTGGTAGACCTGGAACTATTTTATGCATATAATACCACTAATCATTTCCACTCAGTCACGGAGCTATTATGTTTAGGACCTGTTAAGCTTTAACTAAAATATGCGAAGGGGTGCTCCACACCGGCATCATTTTTTTTAAGATACCACAGCCCCTATAGCGGAAAGGGAAGCATCCACTTGTACAATAAATTACTTCTTGAAATTGGGTATTGCAAAACAGGCGCTAGCCAACGCAGATTGTAAGAGATCAAAAGTGTTTTGACAACGGTCAGTCCATGCAAAGGTAGCGTTCTTCTTTAATAACTTGAAGAGCGGAGCCCCAATACAACTGAAGCTGTAATAAGCCGCTGGTAGTACCAACCATCCCCAAAATCACCTGGACTTCCCACTTATTCCCCAGTCAAGTCATCTTGCATATAGCTTCTACTTTCGCTGACTGAGGACTAAGACCTTTGAGTTTACTACAAACCCAAGCTATTCTAATTTTCTCATTAAAAAGTGGCATTTTGGTACTTATTTCTGACGTTAGCTTCAGCAAGGCAGAGGAACACTAGTTCCAGTTGGCCTATATGTTCCATAAACATATGAAAAAACACAATAATATCATCAAGGTAGACTATAATGCAACACAGCTTCAGGTCACCCAAAATAGTGTCTTAGCCCGCTGAAACGTAGCTGGGGCGTTGCACAAAACCTGTGGCATACGTGTATGCTGGAACAACCCTTTCAAGGTGGTTATAGCCCACTTTTCTTGTAACACCACTAACAACTTAATTTGCCAGTACCCTGATATCAAGTCTATAGCGGATTAGAATTTGGCACCGCCCAGCTGATCTAAAGCATCATTAATTCGTAGAAGCATGTATGATTCTTTTTTATGATACTATTAAGCTTCCAGTAGTTGACTAATACTCGGTTGGTGACAACCTTTTTCTTGAAAATTAGCACTAGTGACGCCCAGGGACTCTTTGATGGCTCTAACATTCCCTGTTCAACAGTAATATCTATCTCTTCAGATACAACTTCTTCCGCCGCCTTGGAGTGCCAAATAGGCTGCGACCAAATGGGAGAGTGATCTCCTTTGTCTAACTGATGCAAAATCCTGCGTGCACATCCCAAGACATGGTCGTTGGATGCAAAAATGGCTTGTTATTTTCAAACAGATCCATTAACCTTTCCTTATAGGCCTCCAACAGACCAACTAGAGCCTCGCGCAGAACCACAGTCATTGTTCTGGCTAAGTCTTTTATAGGTAGCCCGAGGTCTTCCCAAAAACCAAAGTCATGTATGCGATGGACCTCATCTATAGGAAAAAGATACCACTTGGAGCCTTTGACCCTTCATAGCCTCCTTCTGTAGGCTTGCTATCAACACCTTCACTTTCACCTGCCCTGTAAGAGGAGCCCAGGAGCCAAATGGGGTTCTATCTACGATTGCTGGTATGGCCCCATAATTTCCCTACATAGGCCTTAAGGTATTTCTATTTCAAGCTCCGTCCTTATTATATTCTGATACCCAGAAGGTATGCTGAAAGCGCTTGCCGCCCATAGAGGAATACCGTTGTACTCATAAATATGGCTAGGAAGGGCTCTGGTCCTCCGTTTCATCCACTGATATCATGCAGGAATTACCCCATAGCTTTATGCTAGATGATTTGAATTGAGCAGTTTGGATTACCTGAAACTCCGCTGGTGGTAAATTAAATGTGGATTCATTGTCTTTGAATATCAAAGTTTCCCAGTGCATATCAATCACTGCCCCAAATTGCTGCATGAACGTGGACCCGATCAACATGTCATATTTATTATTATGCAGAACTACCACTGGAGAGGATGCCCCAGCAGAACCAAACTTCAGAGGCAACGTGCTGTAAGCGATTTCTAACAAAGTGCTCTGTGCCCCACAGTCCTGTACACTACTTGGTGTTCCACATCAGGCTTCAGCAAAATCTTGGCCACAAGCTTAGTGAAAATATTGAAAGGAGAGCCAGTATCTATTATCGCCCAGATTTTTGAGTTCTGTATGAAAACATCGCAGTATGTACACCTGATTAACAGGAACCCTTGGTGCTTATTACATGAACATCCAAGGGCTTTCTTTTTTAGTACTAGATGGAAAGAAAGCCCTTGGATGTTCATGTAATAAGCACCAAGGGTTCCTGTTATTCAGGTGTACATACTGCGATGTTTTCATACAGAACATCCAAGGGCTTTCGATTATCCAAGGATGTGATAATACCAGCACCAACATGAGGATAATCCCGGTCAAGATGTGCTACTGAAAACACTGAAGTCACTCCCTCTAGGGTTGGAACATTTGTTGAAGGTCCTCCGTCAACTGTACCATTCAGCTCAAGGATTTGCCAGGCGTGCAGCATTTTGCACATCTTGGCGGAACTCTGAGTCTACATTATTGGGATCTCTCACTCAGTTTGAGGCCAATATATCACAGGGGATTTGTTGATATAATAAATTGTTAGGGTGTGTACTGGGGTCAACATAAAGCAACTCGTGAGATTCATCAAGGACAATTAGGTTTGAATAAGTGGAAATAGAGCGTCTATCACTACTCCGCTTGACCTTTTCCCTGTTCGATTGAGGCAGCCAGTACTGCATGAGCATTCAGCCTGGCTGAACAACTAGCTGCATAATGGTTTTATTGACTGAATGAGAAAGAATCATTTGTAAATGAAGCTCCTCTCTGAATCACACCCACAGGGCTGGGTTGGAAATCACAGGATGAATTGTAATTTGGCCGATGAAAAGCTGGTAGAGAACAAAGGGGGCGGAAAGGACCCGCCAGAGCATTAAATGGATTAAGGATCACCCACCACATTTTACCTAAGTTGTTGGTGTCCATCTTCCGATGGGGATTCAGTAGCAGTTGCAGGGGCCTTCCAATCCACATTGGGGCCACTAAATGTGATATATAGACGGTGTAAAAATCTGACAATTTTTAATAGCTCCGCATCATCTTGATGAATGTGGTTCACAGCGTTAGACAGTTCTTGATACGGCTTAACAGCCGCCTTCCTTGCTATGACCACCTCCTCATTAGTTAAGATATTTTCTCCCAACAACACATGAGCCTCAGCCATGAACCGCTCTGCAAACTCCACCATGACTCATTCTTTTTGAAATTTATTGTCAAGAGCTCTGCCTTGCTTGAGCCATTTTTGCCACACCCCAGAATAAGCAGATCACGGTCTCCCTCACCCCTTGATATGTTATGGTACTATTCTTAAGGTAACAGGTGACCTGGTTGGCACTCACAATGTCCAAAGCGGATAACAACAGTTTAGCTTTCTGCCAATTGGAAGCCCCCTCCATATAAATTTTACCCACTTGAAAAAACCGTGTATGTTTCTGTCACAATTAGATGGGGCAGCTTATTGCTGCAGAACTCCCCCTTCCTACCAACCTCATTTAATTTACACTCTATACAGTATAGCCCCTCTGTATTGTTGCCCAAGAGGTTAGCAAGTTGGTTGGTTTAGTTCCTCATCAGGTGCAGTCATGAAAGGCCTTGCCGAGCTAATTGTTATATTTTTATTTACATTGAAAAGCATTTTTTTGATCCTGGAGTAATGTATCCAAAGCAAGCTTCAGTTCCACGTATTGTGACAACTCAATAAACTGGGGTAGTACCCCATCAAGGAGAACCAGTTGTGCCATTGAGTGGCTAATATGAAGCTATTTAATAAACTGATCAATGGTCCCCCTGTAGTGAGCACCACTGTTAACATTTGGATGCTTATATTGATTCTGCCAAACAGGTTTCACAGGATAAAACTCACTTAGCAACGGACAAGTGATATGAGGATCGCTGGCACTTGGTAAAAATTAAAAATAAAGAGATTAACAAGGAGCTATTGCCCCATCGATACTAATTTATTTAGTATTTAAGCTTAACATCTACTTCCATTACTCTTCTCTGCAATTCTCTTTCTTTGTAAAAAAACCCCCTTCTCATTCCCAAGCTCAACTCTTAAAATTTGTATTCCTAGTCAGTTCCACCCTTTTTGCTTAGTAATTTGCTATTTGTTACCAATTTAGTTGTTACATTCTATCATCGAGGCTTTAGAGAAATTCCCTCAATTTGCAGAACCATATTAATTAAATTTATTCACCTTGCATTGGCATACTATATTGCTCAATCTCAAGGCTCGCCTCAACTCATAAATACAATCTGCTGGATAGGTGACATATTGTCCATTCATATCAATTTCTCAACAGCTACTGCATTTATTACGCTGTATGATGGAATTGTGGACTATCTCACCAAAATTCCCCGTTTTGCTACCCTCATAATTGATGGTATGCCAACTCAACCTTTCTTGGCAATGGTGGACAGTGCACCGCCCATGTCATCTTCTGATATGCTTTTGGTCACAAAATGCGTACCTGTCATGTCAAAGAGGGCGTAAAACATACGAGTATGCTTCTGAGTGATGGACAATCCTCCACCAACACAAGTGTTCAATTAGTACTACTTCTTCCTTTAAATGGGGCGAAAAAGGTCTATATAAAAGTTGATCCTGTGTCCTCACAGGATCGTAAGAAGGCGAAAAAAGCCCATAGGGCAGTCGCAAAGGTGGTAGCCTTGCAGCGACTGCCATCCCACCTGAACAGAATCAGGCTGACAAGGCAGAATTTTCTGCCTCAGTGCAACTCCAATCCACCAGCCAATTTTATTGTGCCAACCAGCCATCAGCCCAACCCTCAAGGCTTTGCACTTGCACATGCAACCTGCACACTGACTGGAATCAAATTTACACAATTAATCTCAGCCAAATTTAATGAGCCCACTGCTGGTGCACCACAAGAGCACTGTAACAAAAAAAGAGTGCAACCAAAGTAACAAAAAGACCAAAACTGGAATTTGGAGTGTTCTGGCTACATTCTGGCCCCTGCACACCATTATAGTACTCGCAGTAAGGACTCATCAATGCCCATGAAAAGTGAAGGGGTAGGGCTGGGGTGCCCTTTCCCTTGCTCCTGAGGTGTGATGAGTGTCCTAGTATATATTGGTATGTTGAACATCACAGGACTCAAGTACTTTCCCATCCCAGACTAAGAAACTGTGTTTCTATAAAAAGGACTACCTGTGGGCATACTAGAAATACAGGAATTCCACTGTCTGCAAGGTGATGAGGATGCATGAGCACACATGCTCATCCCTACTGCGTCCTTTTAGTCGCTGCACTGCGGGGTGTTTTTTATGGGCAAACAGTAAGATTAAATCTATCTCTAAAAACTCTTTTTTAATGGCTATAGACTGGCCATTACATTCTTGCGGTGTGACAAACTATAAACAATTGCTAGAATCTATGCCCCAACATATGCACAGGTTCGTATTCTTTCAGATGTTTCTATTACTATCCTTCCACCTAATACATTTATAGTTAGTATTATAAATTGTTGTACGAACCCAGCCACAGACTGGTGCCCTTCTACAGTTAATACCTCATAGGGAAATGTTAAGTTTTGCATCCTGAATGCTACCCTGGGCCTCTATGACACTATTTATAAACACCATCCTGTTCTTTAAAACATGTCTCTCCTTCATGTTCACAATGGGCAGTTGTCAGTGTCACGCATAGACCTCATTATTAACCATCTAGTTTTTGCCTCCAAATTTTGCACTTCACCACTACAAAAATTGATTTCTCTGACTATAGAATGATTTCAGCTTCTTTTACTCTGTCATGCCCGGTGGCACAAGCACCCAGATGGAGTAAGCTTTTCCTGGATAATATTGCTTTGCTCAAGTTCTACATTGGGTTGAAACCATGACTTTGTCACGGGAGTTTGTGACTCCTTTCTGTGCTGATCCTCGCACCACATGGTCTGCTTTTAAATCACGAACAGATTCCCAGGCGCGCCACATATTGTCATGTAACTCCTGTACTGCCTCAGCAGTTATTGGGCGTACTATAGCAAATGTGTATCACCTGGAGAGTAACTTTCCTGTTCAGGTTACAAACCTGCTTTGGGACATAAATAGGCTGAAGTCTCAGCCCATTTGAACACACTTTAAGAGAACACAAACACTAAATTAGTGGTCAATACAAAGCCAAAAATATTATTATGAGTGAAATGTGCTCTGCTTATTTCTTCCACCGTTTTTTCTCTCAAAGTAAAACATGGCATGTAAACAGGTTTTGTGGCTGGACAATTCCATTAGTACGTTGGTTGAGGTTTTTACCAGCACTTAAGAGTTTTACTACAAGTTGTACTGGTCTGACCCTATCATGCCTGCAAAAGTTGACTCTTTAATCAATAGTACACAAATCTTTGAGTATTTAAAAAGCCCTGAGGGGCTCCTAGTGCAGGCAACTATTGCAGGATGAAGGCCTGGGGTACAGCCCTCAGCCGCACTAGGGCTGCGTGAACTTAAGCACCATCAAATGTGAGCCTGACTATGATTGGGTGTAGCTCATACTGCCTTCTTATCTGACATATGCCCGCCCTGTTTAGGTACTGAGCAGCTCGTCTGCACCAGCCAGGACAGGCGATATGCCTCTCATCCCACTTGTGGGAGAAAATACCTGATGACCCCCAGGTTTAAGGCCCCTGAGGGAAGAAGACGAATCCCTCCTCTTTGTCACCTGCTTTTTAGCGGAGTTGTGCTCTCCATCCCCTTTTTGTTCAGGAAAAATTGTAGTCCTTTTAAATCTGCTGTAATTCTTTTAAATGATAAGTTTTGTTCCAGCCAGCTTAGCTGATTGAAATAGCAGATAGCCAATCTTCAGGCCAACTTGGCAAACTGCGGCATTTATTGTAAACAGGTACACTGAAG
This sequence comes from Massospora cicadina, assembly GCA_022478985.1. Classification (NCBI taxonomy): domain Eukaryota; kingdom Fungi; phylum Entomophthoromycota; class Entomophthoromycetes; order Entomophthorales; family Entomophthoraceae; genus Massospora; species Massospora cicadina. Next base: position 39,933 of record JAKSZP010000100.1, read on the forward strand.
TGCAGCCAACCAGTATTGCCCCTCTCTTGACCTGAGGTCCACACCCGCGCAACCCCATCTCGTGGGGAGGCCATTTGACAGGCGCTATGCCCAACTTGTACCCCCCTTCCTCCCAGTATTCTCCCCTCAGGGAGTGGTAGACATACGCAAGAACAGTTCAGCACAGTAATCACTTCCATCCTGCAGCTCTTTCAGGCCATTACAGGACCCGACCAACGTGCCTCTCTGGGTTCTGGTGTTATCTACTTACCCATGTTTCCATGGGTCTTCCCAAGTTGCGCCATGAGGAGGCCCCGGCTCACTTTAACTAGCTCACCAATAGTGCATTTATCTGCACCATTACTTATTACCTGTACCTAATGAATTTAATATCACGAGACAAACTCTGATTTGTTGTTCACAGTGCGCCACGCAGGAAATTCCCAAGACCTTTTGAGGTTCCTAATAGTTCATATAAGAATTTTTAACAATATATCTAACTACTGTTAGCATAGATGAACATTTATCTGTTAGACTTGCCTCCTTTCTGGTGGCCAAGAGACATATAGGTAACCTATTTAAAAAGGGGAAAAGCTGGATTTAGCAAATTGACGACCTATCTCTCTTACTAACACTGATAACAAACTTTAAAAAACTATGGTTAAGCGCCCTAGGGAGTTGCCTCTGAAGTAATACCCCCTTCACAATTTGGCTTCAAACCCAGAAGATCAATATGGGACAACTTCCATACAGTAGCTAACGTCTGCCTATCTCATGATACTGGTGCGCTTGTGTTCCTGGATCAACAGAAAGCCTACAATAGTGTTACCTGGACTTACCTTAAGGCTTGCCTCCATAAGTCTCATCTTATAACTCGTTTTATCAATTATGTTATGTTGCTCACTGAATCAGCCACAATGGTAGTGCGTAACTCAGTAATTTTGACTGATTTGGCTTTCCTCCAAAGTGTATCCCTCAGGGTGACCCTTTGAGCTCTTATTTATTCAACTTTAGTCTTAATCACTTCTCCACAATACAAATTCTCATCTTGCTGGCGCTCATGTTCAAGGATAGGCGCCAGTCAAAATGCTTGCGTTTGCTAACAATTGTGAGGTCAGGTTCTCTAATACCAGGATGCACGCGTCTTGAACCACCTAGGAATACTCCAGAGTTAGTAATGTAGCCTTAATGCTAAAAAGGCCGAGATCATCTCATTAGTAGATACCAATCTTGCTAGTCTCTTGCCACCGCTGATAAGTGGCATATGCCATCTTAACGGTCCCTTGTTTGCTTGCAAGGAATTCTTCTCATATCGCCCCTATTGTACTCCCATTTGTTTCCAGGCCCACATTGGATCCAGTACACAACTTGGGAGTATTGCTGAAGGCGGGAGGATATGCCGCCTTTATAATGGAAAACCACATTTTAGACAAAGTAACTAAGCGCATTGCTTCTCTTGAAGGCCAGCAAACTAGTCTGGGCGGGTAGTGGTTGCCAACTCACTAATTATGTACATCGTTTAGTTTGCTGAGCACACTATTGCTTTTTCACTCTCCTTCTTTGAAACACTCTATGCCCACGTACAATGGTGGCTATGGCTAGTCCTCCCTCACCTGTGCGTATGGACGTCCTGTTTGGCACACACCATAGTGGTGGTATGGGACTGATCAACTACATGGGCCATGCCTCCATTATACTTGGCTCCTGGATTGCCCAGGTAACAAACCCCAAACTCCCTACCCAGAACTGGTCTTGTGCGGCTTGATCCAACTTTTCCCGTGCTCTTCGCCTTACAACCCAGACCTTCCTATTTCTCTACTCAACTACCTGACTTCACACCTCTCTGCCGCAAGCCCTCATGGGGACCCTGCACACTTCAAGAGGATTCTCCTAACCAAAGGGAAGCAGAATCGAGGATTGTATCAGTGGTCACACCTCCAAGAGGGGTCTCTCTACCTATTTATACCCAAGCAGTTCGCAGGCAAGTCATTATGCATGACATGGTACCTCGCCATCCTCATACCAAGCCCATTTTGACTATCTTGATTATATAAACATGCTAGACATCCCTTACTATTTGACCACTCAGAAGACCATTTGTAGGTATGTCCTCTATTATTTATTGCAGTAAAAGATTCGCGCCCATGTAAGGAGATGCCTGAAGATGGTAAACTGCACTTCAGAGCAGACCAACTACTCCCAGTCTTTATGTGCAGTGTGTGGCCAAAATGAGTCTTTAGTACATCATCTGGAAGATTATCGCCGTCTTAAGCGATCTGACGTGAAGTTAGATATTTCTTCCGCCAGTATACAGCACAGGATTTTAGCTTGTCTAAGGAAAAATTCACTTATATCCTAAATTCCCTCATTTATCCTTCTCTTAATGCCCTATTTTTAGCAATTGCTTTGTGGATGATGCATATTATTGTCCTGGACGCTCTCTATGTCACTGCTCCCATGCTCTGCGAAGCCATTCTTTGCTTCCAATCCCATATACTAACCAATCCAAGCCTGGTTGTTTGGCCCTTTCCCATCACGCCAACGCTAGTTGATTTCCTCATGGTTCCCTATATGGTTCCTAGTTTTGGACCCATTCCTTTGTTCGTTTTCTTTATTGGCGCAGGCCTTCCATAACACCTCCCCTTTTCATTCAACTGGTGGTCCTTATGGCAACGGGAGACAGCTATGGCTCCTATGGAGTGCCTTTCATGAATCTTTGTGTTTCATTGTTGTCGCTATACCAGAAGTTTTCATCTCATAGTTGGCCTACCAAAAATAATTTTAGCAGGCAATAAAGAGTATGCATGATCTTGTTTATTTGCAACTTCATGTACATAACTGGTGGGGAGAGGGGTAACCAATAAGATATTCTCTGGGCTAGCTTCAAGGTAAAGAACAATTGCTCCTGTAAGATGGGTTACCTCAACCTCAGCCTGTTGTTCTGAAGACAGCACAGGCAACAACGGATTCATAACCATCTGGCTAAGAGGCGGCAGAATAAACATAATTGGTTAAACCACCATAACAGACTACTTCTGCCCTATGGAAAATGAAATAGGAGATGGAACAAATAACACACCAACACTATTGGTCTCTAGGCTGACATGCTGTGAGGAAGGCTATGGGAAATAACCATTAATCTTGATATGGGGGTATAAGCCAAAGTTATCTTAGTAAAAAGAAATTTTTTAACCATGGAATAGAAGCTTTGATTAAAGTAATATAGTAACTTTCCATAAACCACCACATTTACCAAATATTAAACACTCTGAGCATAAAATTTAACCAACACAGCACTGCATTTATAAAGAGTAGAGAAGGACAAGAATTGGGGTTGCTCTAGTATGTCATAAAAACTTGCTGGTATAAATACAACTGCACTGCCACGTAGGATGAGTTATCAAACAGAGCAACAGCCAGAATATCGCTGGTACAGCTACCTACAATGTTTAGTTAACTTGAATAGTGATACGACCAATACTTACCAGGTAATTCCAGAATCTGAGTACATAGCTGGAAATTAGTACACCAAACTTCTTGATTTAAAAGTAAATTTGATCACTATAGTTTTATTTTTAATTAAATCAAGGAAATCAGGAAAAAATAGAGAGACAGAAAAACTATTGGGGAATGCTGCCTTATAAACTCAATAGGTGAGTAATAAGAGGAGGGGTTCATTGATATGTGAGAATCTTTTTGCAATTGACTTTAAATGGATCAATACACTAGTTCATTTCCAATGTCAACTCTTATTTGAACTGAAACTTCTGAATCAGTATCATTTATTTTACTAAGATTCCTTGAGGCTTGATACCACCTGATGAGCTGGTGCCAATTTGTTTAATGGCCAGCAACTTGTTCTCAGGGCCAGGGAAGGTAAGGGCGGTCCTTTTTTGAACCAATTGGGTTGGCATGCCTGAACCTATTACGATAGGCTCGCCTTCACTGGTGGCAAGGAGGGAAGTTCCATGGGTAATTTTTATGTCTGAGCTCAAATGAAATAAATTGATTCTCATTAATTAACAACTTACTCTTGTTAATGAGAAACAAACTAGAAAATGCCTTCTGGCAAGGTGGGGATCTGCAACCTTGCTTTTAATGATCATTATAGTCACAAACACCTCCTGACACCCCCCCTTTATTCTCTTTACAATTCCTTTATAGTGAGAAGAAGTTGGTACTGAGACAACTTTCAGGGAGTAATCTGTCACCCACCACACAAGCATAACATGTGATAGATTGACCTAATTGATGCGGGGAAGAGCATCCTTTTTGGCCCCTTATTGGTTCTAAATGGATATTCCTCTTGTTGAGATGCAAGAGGTGTCCTTAGGACTTAAAATTGCAAAAGGAAAACTCTCAGGAAAAGCAGTTGCTGGGATTTTAACCAATTGATTCTTCCCCTAATTTTTAGAATTAGTTTATTAATAGTAGGGCACAGCTGCCAGTTAATTATCTAATTTTAGTGAATTTAGAAATATTCAGTTTTGTATTTAGCTCCTCTTTCAAAATAAGCTGAGCTATTCTAATGTTATGCTATTTTCAATGCATTGGGACTAATAATCAAGAGCTTTTTGGTTTACAAATATAGTGGCAATTCTTACTAAAGATAAATTAATGGTTTATATTAATAATTTATAAGATTTATCAGCAACTGAAGCTAAAGATAATCCACTAATGTTTACCAGCAACTGATGCTGAGGGTTATGATAGGCGGACAATCAATTAAGATTGGCCGCCTAAGGTTTGGGATTACTGCCAATTGATGTTGATGATATTAAACCACTTTATAATGATTTATTTACATTTACTGGAGAAGATTGCCAGTACAAAAGTAAACTATATATTACAACAATTATATTTGAGAAAAAGATAGAATGTTTTCTGAAAATGAGCCAATAATCATTAATAGGCGAGAATCTAGTTTCCATTTAAAACCTAATTATAAATACCCTAAATTTCCTCCAAAGCAAAATCTTTTTCTTTGACTGTTTTATATATGTTCTAAGAGTTTGATTGATGCTTGAAATTTCAGGATTAGGCTAAAGATCCCCAAGGTATAGATGACAAGTTAGTGCATTTAGGGAGCGGGTGATATCACCACCTTATAACTTGGGGCTACAAGTAACCCTCATGTGAACTTACCAAACTGCTACCAACAACAAGGGACTAAGGGAGATTATCCCTGAGGGGGATGATAGACAGAGCAGGGCCGCCCAGATGGGTTTTGGTCTCAGGTGACTCCTGAGGTATTTAATTGATCAAAGAAGAAGTTATAGGCTTATGCTAGTTTGGGCAGTTAAAGTACAAACTTATCCAGAAAGGTAGCTGGTGAAGGCAAAAGAGCAAGAGTCAACAGTCTTCATACCGTTATTCTGGAATAATATTAGAGTAATGAATGTGTATATTGCAAAATTCCCATCATTGGTTTTCTACAGGGGGCTTTGTTAGTGTGCAGTTGCTAGCCATAGAAAAACTTGATAGTAGTTAGAGGTGGCTTTAAGATATTGTTTTTATGAAACTGAATAATAAACATTAATCATGGCACTTTGATAATCTTTAGTTACAACAAATTTTGCTAATCTTTTTGTTTCCAACGCCTCTTGGAGGTGGGGGTGGCACCAAAACCTCTCTACCAACACGTTGATATTGCTTTGGCCTGACAATAGTACAGGTGACACTCTGGAAGGATACCATCTTGTTAAGTTGGGGGATGTGTTGGGACTTAATCTATACCAAACCTATTCCTAATTTCCAAAATTAGTGTCTAATTAGTTTGGCATGGATGCCAATTAACATATTTAATTACATTAATTTTAGTATATAGTTCTTTTATTAGCTCCTTGTATAATCAGTTGATCTATTTTATATTCAGCTGTTTACAAACCATCAGGCTAAATAACTTATAGCTTATCAGTTTAAAGATTTACTGACAAATAATGCCATAGATAGATCAAAATGTTATAGTAACTATTTATTAGAATATCTCAGCGACTGATGACAAGGATAATTTACTATTGTTTTCAGCAATTGATGCCAAGAATTTTTTGACAGGTGGGCATTCAATTGCAATTTGTCACCTAGGGTTTAGAGTTAAACAATTGATGTCAAGTATATTCAATGATTTTACCTTATTTATTTATTTATTAATGCTTACTTGCATTTGACGCCGAGTATAAATGAATTATAAAGCCAGTGATTAATTCCAAGGACTTTGAGGGAATGATAGCTGGTAATTGATGCCAATAATTTTTGATAGGCAGTTATTTAATTGACATTTGTCACTTAAATATAAATACCTAAACTTTTAAATATTAATTTTAATTCTCTTCCTAAATTTGTCTATGTCTTAAAAGTTTGAGTGTGACGCTTGGCATTTAAGAGTTGGCAAAAGATCCCCTAAGGTATAAACGCCAGGTGAGTACATCTAGAGGAGTGGTCAGCGCCACCACTCGAATACCTGAAGTTGCAAGGAACCCTCATGTGAACATACCTAACTGGCTACTGAAAACAAGGAACTGAAGGAGATAAACCCCAAGGGTATGATGGGACAGAGCTGGGCCGCCCAGGTGGGTGTAGAACTCTAGTGCTTCCAAAAGTGGATAATCAACTAAAGGTGAATTTTTGGTTATGCTGGTTTGGGGAGCTTTAGCACAAACTCGAATTGAAAAGTTAGTTGTGAAGGCAAAAGTGAAAGGGTCAACAAACCATAATTTTGTTTTGCCACACTAGTAAACTTATGATTGTAAAGATTGAAAAATTTGCAACAGCAGCCAAAAAAGTAAACTTTGGGCTAGGAGTACAAAGCAAAATCCTAGCCAATATCTAGTGAGTTTTTAAATTAATTTTGGTTCAAAATGCACATCAAACTGGACCAAGTAGATGAAGTGGGAACTTTGAGCTGAACAGCATTGAATATGTTCCAAAGTGAACATGCACAAAATGGTGTGTCATAGACTCAATAGAATAGTCAAAGGCGTGGGTTTAAATTTCTAGAAAAAATAGCGGACTAAGGCCAGAACCGTAGATCTAAGTCAACCATTACAAGAACAGATATAACCAAATTTATATATTAAATGATGACTTTGATATAAGAAAAATTTTAGGAGATAAGTTTAACTTTAAAAATGAAATATACTTTTTTTAAACGTAAAAAACATTTCAGCAAAGGTCCCAAGTTTCTGGGTGCATTTCAAAAACTGAGCAATCATCAAAACCGATCTGTGCTGAAATTTTTTGCTTTACATTATAATTTAAATATTCTGAACTCAACAAAACTCAATTGCCTCATACCTAGTAATTTTACGGTTTTTTGGGCCAAAACTATCTGAATTTACAATTGTTTTGGTACCACGAGTTCAGTAATGATAGATAGAGCTAGAAACCACTTTATAAAAATGACTTTCAAGAGAATTTGTTGAGATCCTGATATGACTGCACAATAAGCCCAAAATAGCCATGGCGGATTGGCTATAATCTGCAATCTCTGATTTATAGTTACAATTATTTGAGTGTCTTGAGATGAAGCAATATTGGTTTAAGAGAATAGTCATTGGATCGCCTCTAAATAAGGTGATGAGGTGATGTCAAGGTTTGACAAATACTGAATAGATCGCCTCAAACTAATGCAATAGGAAATTTGAGAATAACATACTTTTCTGGAGCCAATGAGAATATGGCAGAGCTGAATAATCTAAGCCAAGGGAATGGTATTATCCGAAGTCAATGATATATAAGTGCAATGGGGCTATTGAAGAAGAAGAATTGTTAATAGGGTTGAGGGAGAAAAGCAGAAGGGATCTGCTTATATCAAAATAAGTAAAGTATTGTGGTCAGAGATAATTGCTTCATATTTTTATTATATCTTTGATCTGTTTATAGTGCTGACGATCCTCACATCATCCATCCATTGTTTGGTGGTTTCAACCTGTGCAACCCTTATGGCTTATCCCAATGGTATCACCAAAAATTATAATAAGTGGTGCTCACTACAGGGTGCCCATTGATCAACCACAAAAGTAAAAAATCTCCAATTGCCAGCCATGTTGCATCAGGCTTGCTTTGACAGGGAATCTTCGCAATACACTGTCCCAGTTGAATATGAGGAACTTAAACTTGCTTCAGACGCTGTGCTCAAAAAGCAGCATAAGTTTCTTCAGGAGAGGAACAACGTTATGGCCCAGCTTGACAGCACGTTTAGTCAAATGCAAAACTGGGCCTGCAAAACAAGAAACTCTCTAATATCGTGGATGATACTACTGAATGACTGCATTGCGCAGGGTAAAAGTTGGACGGTACCTCCCAGACCCCTCATTGAGAAAGTGGATGAGCACCAAGGGGCTGCTCAGGGAAAAATGTATTATGAAGAATATGACACTGGCATGAGCTACTACCCTCAGGAGGGCAGCTCTGGATATGGTTATGAAGTGGAGAGCTTTTTCCCCAAGTGATGGCTGTACTGCCCACTGAAGAGCCCCACGCTACCTCTGAATCTGAGGACCAGCCACCCGCCTCTGGGCCAGCTTCTCATCAAGAGACCGCTTATGGGTCTTGACACATTTCTCAGTACGCCTAAAAGTTCGCAAGTGTGAGCAGAAGGAGGAGGTCTTTATTGATAAGCTGGCTTCAATTGATTGCAATGGGAATATCCATGGACTTTCAAATGGTTTAAGTTTGCTGAAGAAGGTGCCTTTGATTGGCGTAAAGCTAAACTATTAAGTCCGACTTGGATTTTGGGAGTGTTGATCAAGACACCTGCTACCTTCTCTGCAGTTCTATTACATACTGAGAAGTGAAGGATACTGTGCTGCAGCTGTTTGGGGGTACCACAAAGTTATCATAGCAAAAGGTTAAATTCATGACTATTGGGTTCCAATGTAATTAGACCCTCACTGCATTTGCTGACCATTTTATGGAGGAAGCACATGTGCTTATTGGGACATGAGTTTTAGCCAAATTTGTTGTGTGCATCACAATGACCTCCGCAGTGAAGCCATACTGCGAGCTTTACAATGTCGTGACCCCAAATTTGGACGATGACATCCCTCTGCTCAAAATTGTTCAGTTTCTGCGCCATCTATCCGCTACCTTCCCTGCACCTAATACAGAGCTGAAACAGACCGCTGCCATCACCAGACCTTCTTCTTTGGGTAATTTACCCGTCCTTCCCAGATTCTGCCTAGTAACCCCCAGCCTTATTATAATCATGCACCTCGCTCTAGGACAAACTATCCCAAGCAGTTTGACTTCCACTCTTGCCATGTTTATGAAAATCGTTAGCAACATAACTACTGACCTGGTCCTAGTTACGCCGATTGCCAGCAATCATCCTATTGACCTGGCCCTGGTTACGCTAATTGTCAACAATCAAGCTATTAGCCTGGCCCCTCATATGAGTACCAAGGACGCGGTCTCTACAGGGTTAATTGCTTTGAATGCGGTTGCCCAGGCCACCTTGCATGGATTGCTCTAACCGTCAAGTTCACTACATACAGCAGGATCAATACTACAAGGCAAAAGATGGAGCATAGTAGAGACAGGGCTCTCTACCTCTGCTATCCCAACCCCAAACGTCCCACTTGAAACTATCGTAGTATATCCAGAAAAAGTCCCTTAATACAATGATGGGTTTTTTATACCAACAACCAGTTGAAGGAGTGAATGTACTGACATGGCGAAATCCAAGGCTGCAGCCAATGAAGGACCTCAGGAGCAACTGAAGTTGTACAACTACCAAATGTTTGACCAAGCTTTCTCATACAAACTGGATCCAGCCGCAGATGCACCTTCCCTGAAAGGTGTAAACATCGCCATTACTGTAGACGATATTGTTAAAGAAACCCCCAAAGTCAGTGATGGGAGTATGGGTTTCCTTGTGAAAAGATATCCCTTAAATGTAATGTATTAAACAGTTAATATATTTTTTATTCATGTGTACATACTGTGACACGTTTGTAGCAAAAAATAGAGTTTGCGCTATAATAGATATGGGCGCCCCAGTCAATATAGTTTCCACCAAATCTGTGAAAAAGTTGACGTTCAAACCTGATGTGGAACATCCAATGGTGTATGGGACTGCTGGAGCAGAAAGCACAGTCTCTGAGGGAGCGTACAGCGCACTACCTTTGCAATTTTGGGTCAATTGTCATGGTATCCCTGGTGTTAGTGCTACTGAACAATAATTATGAACTGCTAATTGGGACTGCTTTCATGAGACGCTTTGGAGCTGTTGTTAATATGACCACAAAGACCTTCAAAATTCTGGGGCAGCAGATCCTAATTTATTTTACCTCCAGTGGAGTGCCAAAGGATCTGGTGCACATGGGGCATATCAAACTTGTTTATAGTGATGAAGTGATTCTGGATCGCTACCATCAGCTAAAGAGCAAGACCCAGGATTTTCCCCAGCATATATATAATATGAAGGGATGCCGCTCAGAGCTGCTGGGTCTATATCCATTTCTTCAGGACACCAAGTTATATTGAACACTGATTTAGAGGTGGAAGTGCCAGACAGGCTCTATGGGGAGGTCTATGGGCCTTATCAGCAAACATGGCTTGAGCCTTATGTGACTCCCAGCAAAATACTCTTGGGACATGGGGAGATCAAGGTCTTGTTACCAAATCTCCAGAACAAACCAAAGAAAATCTCCGGCATTAAATAGTGACTTATCTACACTTGACTCCAGTTGAGGAGGTCCTTCAGGTTAACAAGTTCAGGTTATTATATAAATTTGGTCTAACCGTCAGGCTGCGCCTGAAGTAAGACAGTGGTACCTCTGGGAGAATTTAATAGGTTATCAGAAGAACAAAAAGACCAAGTGATAGCTTTATTTCAGAATTACAAAGAGATTTTCACCATTAATGACCACTATTAAGGGTGCGCTTGGAGGTTGGTCCATCAATTGGACACTGGGGATCATCCTCCCATCATGCCTCAACAAATCCGCCAATCTAGGGCAGCTGAAGAAGTTGTCACTGAGTAGATTGATAAGTTGCTGGAGCAAGGGATGCTCAAACCGTCCAAGGGTCCGTGGGCTTTGCCCGTTCTGTTTTAAAAAATAAGGATGGTACCAACAAGGTGCTGATATACTACTAAGAGCTCAACATTATTACTAAGAAGGACTTATATCCCATGCCTCAGATCTCGATGCATTAGATCAGTTAAAGGAGCTCGCTACTTCTCAGAAATGAATCTGATATTGGGTTACTGGTAAATCGAGTTGCCCACAGTGGAACAGGAAAAATGCGCCATAATCACATACAAGGGGCTTTTTCAACTGACCCATATGCCTCATGGTCTATGTACTGCCCCAGCTACGTTCCAATGAGCCATAGACACTATTCTTGGTGATCTGAAGCTGTCATGCATCCTCGTGTACCTTAATGATATCAATGTTTTCTCACAAACCTTTTCTGAGCACCTTAACATCTAGAAGAGGTATTCCGCCAGCTTGTTGAGGCAAACATCAAGACTAAGCCCCATAAATGTAATTTCTTCAAAGATCATCTGGAATAGCTGGGGTTTGTAGTAGACTCTAAGGTGCTGAAACCACATCCAGCCAAGATGAAGGCAATATGAAAAATGACTACATTAAACAGTAAGCACAACATACGGGTTTTTTGGGAATAGTCAGTTAGTATTCGCGCTTCATCTCTAACTTCAGCTGAATTGGGGGCCACTATTCAAGTTGATAAAAAAGGATGCCATGTTCAAATGGATGGAATGCTATAAATGCTCCTTTGACACACTTTGGATGGTACTAATCAGTGCGCTGGTGCTATGCTATCCAAACTTCAATAAAGAGTTCATCATCCAGATGGATGTGTACCTTTCAATTGTAGGGGCGGTCCTATCCCAAAAAGGCAATGAGGAGGAGGAGCACCTAGTGGCATACTGCAGTGAAATCCTGAATCACCATGAATGTAATTATACCATGAAGAATTGGAGTGATTAGCAGTAATCTATGCATATAAGCAATTTAGGGTATATTTGATTGGGGTGAAGTTCAAAGTTGTATCGGATCATGCTTCATTACGCTGGTTGCAGAACCTCAAGGAGCCTGAAGGGCGCCTAGACCGATGGGCCCTCAAAATGCAGGAGTATGACTTGAGATCCTTCACTAACTGGGAGTAAAACACCAGAACGCTAACTGCTTATCTAGATTGCCAACGATTGCAGTTATGATGGATCTCATTGATGTGATGTATGATTTGATGCTCATTGGGAACTATGATGACAAACCGCCTCAAGTGGAAAAGGTGCTAAATGAGATGCGAGCTAGTACTTTTCAGTGGAACGGGGAATTGTAAAAAAAGATTGGAGACTCTACAGTAAACTTCCCACGACCCTCAGCATGTCCCAGCATTATTATGAGTGCACATAAAGCCGTTGGACTTGGTGGAGTGTGCAAGACATTGGAATTGTTATGGCCTCAGTATTATTAGGAAAGCATGAGCTTTGATGTGCTTGAAACAATCTCCTGCTTCTACCAATGCCAAGTAGAAAATTCGTTCTGCCAGAAGACCTCATAAAGGTTAGTGAAGCCACATTTTGCTTGGCATACAGTTTTCATTGATGCCGTTGGGCCCCTGCCAACAGGAGCAAACCAGTACAAATACATTCTAGTGGCAACCGACCACTTGATTAGGTGGATTGAAGCCTGGGTGATATGGGATTCGGGGGCAGTCACAGTAGTCAAGTTCAAAATGGAATGTATTATCCAGCGACATGGCTGCCCTCAGTTCCCCCTTACCAATAACAGTACTAATTTCACTTCCAATATTCTTCCAAAGCTGAACAAGCTTATGGCCATCCTTGGAATTCTAACAACCTTGTACCAACCTGAGTCTAATGGGATGGCTGAGCGAGTTAATGGGACTTTAGTAAACATCCACCATAAACAGGTAGCGGATTGACCTTCAGATTGGAATTTTCTACTTTCCACCGCCATTTTTGCTTATAACATTAGCTATCATTCTTCCACAGGGAAGAGCCTCTTTCAATTACTGTATGGATGACACTGTGCTCTTCCGGCGCTGGTCTATGCCTGCATAGTTGATACTGGAAGAATGGATCCTTAACGTTATTTTACAACCCTAGCCAACATGTTAATCAAATTGCAAATCAAAGTGTACTCATTAAGCTTAGCCAAGAAGAATAAGATTAATGCTGCCAATCAGATATGGCATAGCAGGCTAGCTCAGTTCAAAGATGGGGACATGGTTCTATTCCATGAACTACACAAGTTTGGTCAGAAGCACAAATTGGCCAGTATTTGGATTAGTACATTCAAAGCTATTGAGAAAACATGTGTTCACACTTATACTATCATGGAACCTTCAAGAAGTTGGATTATTAACCAATTGCATGTGAAGTTCCTTGAGGTTTCTAAACAATAGGAGACTTAATGTCCAGTTAAGGGGGGGAGGTAAAAATGAGATCCTGATATGACTGGACAATAAGCCTGAAAATGCCATGGCGGATTGGCTATAATCTTTCAACCATGATTTATAGTTAAAATTTATTTGAGCGCCTTGAGATGAGTCAATATGGGTTGGAAAGGATAGGTAATGGATCGCTTGCAAATAAGAGGCAAGGCAATGTTTACAAATGACAAATATTGAATAGATCGCAATGAATTAAGGCAGTAGGGAATTTGAGAATACCATACTCTGCCAGAGCCAATTAGAATATGGAGTAACCAAATAGTCTAAACCAAGGGAGCAGTATCATCTGAAGTCACTTAAATATAAGTGAGATGGTGCGATTAGAGAAGGCTAATTGTTAATAAGATTAAGAAAGCAAAGCTTAAGGGATCAGCTTGTATTAAAAAGAAACAAAGTATCGTGGTCAGAGCTAATTGCTTTGTACTTTTATTATATCTTTAATCTATTTGGAGGGTCGCTGATCCTCACATCAACCGTCCATTGTTTGGTGAATTTAACCTGTAAAATTCTTACGGCATATCCCAACGGTATCACCAAACTATTATAATAAGATTACTGTTATCTTTTTAGTGGTTCTCACTTGATTTCTGAGGTTTTTCTGATCTAGAATTAAATATGTGTTCAAAACCAAGCAAAAGGTCACTAGCTGTGACACTTGAGATGAAGTTGTAAGTAATACATCAATTTTTATTCAAAAAGCTAATCTACTAACAAAAATGGGTGTTTCATTTAATAAAAGAATGGAAAGAGTCCTTTTTTTTTTTTTTTTTTAGTACTAGATGGTCCAATAATGGAAAGAGTCCCTTTCCAGATATTATTATAGAAAATCTGACAGTATTCATATACATTTGAAAGCTAGAATTTAGGCCTACTTAAGGTACATTACTACTAGGAAAGGTAAATTTATTTTATTTGTCAGCTTTGGCTTAGTTCCACAATGATTTACTTTAGTTTCTCTCCTAATTTACTTATAGACTTTTTCTCAAGACTAACTCTTTGTTGGTCGCCTTCTTTATAAAAAATTATTAAAACCCTTTTATAAGATGAATTTTTGCGTTAAATTCGCCTTGGGCCTCCCTAAGGAGGTTTTAAAAAGTATTAGACATTATATTTTCAAAGTTTTGTGCATTTTGTTATGCTGTAAGCTAAGTCATGATCACTTTAGTTTAGGGCTCTTCTTGGTCTAGACTTTAACTTTCCTAAAGTCGTGGTCTTTGTTAGCTCTGTTACATATTTATTTCTTATTTGTTATATATGAGCAACTTTAGCGTTAAAACCATTTGTGTTGTTTTCTTTCCAATTGTTTTGGTACCATATACCCTGATTCATGTGTGGTGTGGTTTTCATCTCCTCTTCAGCGAACAGAAAGTATAAGACAATCTTCTCACATTGTTAAAAGTATAAGGTTCATTACTAACAAAGATTGGTCATTATGTATAGTTTTATAAATGGGAAGTTTGAGCAACAAGTTGATACCATATACTAACCTGAAAAGTTATGCCTAAAACCACAGCTCAAGTTTGGCATACATGAGATAATGTGCTAGCATTGGGCTTCTTTGATAAGAGGCTGAATATGGCTTAGTGATGCAAAAAAACAGTCTTGAACCATCCCCTTTTCACATAAAATTTTTTTTCATTAGAACAAGTTCTTGTTGGTCAGACTAACTCTAAATTAAATTTCTATTAACTTTACTATCTGATATGTTTTTGGGTCAGACTAGTCGCGGACCTCTTCAAAGGGGTATCCAACACTTTTGGTCATTTTATACTGTCAAAGTTATATACTGATCAAAACCCTAACCTAATGGTCTCTCAAAGCCTTTGATTAAAGATCAATAAAGCATATCCCCAATTATCATAAAGAAATAGCTTCTCCTTGGAGCTTGACCAAGTCGTCACCTTTTTGGACCACTTGGTAATGTTTGCAAACATAATTACCATGCACTTTTGACACCAAGGTATGAGCCTCCATCCAAAGTAGCTTGTTTTTGGTATTACTAGTAAGTTTTATGGTGATCTGGGTCTGCATCCTGAATAACCTCTACAGGAACAAGTGAGTTGCAGAAAATTTTCTAACATCATTTGACCATAATGTCCTTTTTACTCAATAGAAATTAATCTATGTTGACTCTCTCCCCCTAAGAATAAACTTGTTGTGTTGTCCATTTTTAAAGTCACTATTCCAATCACCAATGTATTTTCACTTGTTTACTGGTTTAACATCCTGGAATTTCCTTGATACATCTAACTGGAAGGTTTCTATCCATCTTGCCCATACTTGGTGTTGAGAAACGCTTAACTATAGGTCTAATATATTAACCTTTGGATCCCTTTTGAAAAGACCCATTCCAATATGTATAAAACGGTGTAATGCTAATACTGGTCAGAATGATGATTGAGTCCCAAATTTCATGGCTAGCAATCAAAGAGATATTAATAAATCTGAAGCCCCTTTTATAAGGTTTAAAGGCCTAAATCCTGATGACTGAGGCTCTTATATACCCCCTGGCTGACAAAATAACTTAAAAGCTGGTCAGCGGGATATCTGAGAGCCTTGAAATTATAAATTTGTTACAGATATCTATGTGCATGACATAACAGATGACTTTGATAAAACCCCTCTTTACACCCTTGGGATTGACTGCCAATGATGGAAGAATAACTAAAATCGTCTATAAAAACTTCCCCAAATTTATGAAGCTTAGCGTTGTTGATATTAGATTGAGGAAAATATTAGTTTTGTAAGCTCCAACAAGTTAGACTACTGATGTACACAATCAGCCACTACAGTAAAAAGGGACCAGAACATCTTTAGAAAAAAGATTGAAGCCTTGAATTCACAAGCAGACAAGAGCTCCACATATTCTAAGAAAGAAGCCCAGAATTCTCAAAGGATATAAATATTGGACTCCCCTGGTCCTGAAACCAATAAGAAAATTTATAATCACATTTACAAGAAAAACTTGATTTGGTATAAATTAAGTTGATGAATTTTAGCCAGATTACGGTTCTTATGAACCCAAATCAATGATATTGCTAGTCAGGCACAATTGTGGATTATTTTCAGCTAGTTTCAATGGGTTTAAGCTTTTGTAAATTCATTTCTAATAGGAGTTCCTCACTCTTATAAGGCAAGCGTTTTTAGCTACTTTGAGATTCAGTCATTTCAATATTATCATCAAAATCACCAATGTGCCTTTGGAATTTATGTATTTTTCTGGCAATTGATGCTGAGGATAATCGTTGGTATTAATATCACATATATTAGAATTTACTGATGACTGATGCTAAGGATGATAAATAGTTTACAATCTTATATCTTTTGACCACTGCCTCCCAAGTTAATTCTGGTACATGAACTTTGGGTAGGGGACGATTATGGCTGTGTTGACGTTGCGCACCAATGCCCTAAACTGAGATAGCAAAAGCAAGGCTGTCCATGGAGTTCCTGTCCTATCAGAACGCCACGCATGGAGGTTTTCTGGGGTTTATCCTCCTTTCCCATTAATTTAATTACCACTTAATTGGTGCAGTATCATCCCAAGTTTAACCCACCTTGCATAAAAAACTATTTTATATTTATTATAATAATTGATAATAGGCGCTCAGGTGAGTCCAACTGAGTATCAGAAAGAATAGTACAATCAATGATTGAGGATATTAGATTGTTGACAATTGATGCTAATGACGTTTGTAATTTAGTTAATGAGATTGTTGTCTTATATATATTTGTACAATTTATACTACCCCTAGTTCCAAACAAACCCCAGTGTAAGGTGAAAAAGAAAAAAGATATTTTTTTCTAACACTGTGAAAATTAGATAGGTGGGTGATATATTACCGCTTATCACCTTTGTGAACTCAACTCTCAGTCAAAATAAAATACCTCTATCCAACTACATAATCCCTTGAAAGCTGAATTAATTATTGACACTTAAGAATGGGTGAAAAGGTCCTGGTGTTTGGGAATCCCTAGGTGATTACATATGAAGAGTAATTGTGCTACCACTATAATACTTAGAGCTAAAAAAAACCCCGCATGGAATCAATTGACTAGCTAGCTGACAACAAAGAAATATAGGAGGTTAACCTCAACGGACTGATTTTTGAGGAAGGAGCTTGGCGGCCAGGTGGGTGTAGAGTTCAGTGCCTATTTTTGTAGTTAATAAACTGAGAGTATAGTTGTTGGCTATGCTGATTAGGGGATTTACTGCCACAAACTTGTAAAAAAAGGTAGCCAGTGAAGGCAAACAAAATTAAGGGTCGGCAGTCTTCATACTTTTGACCTGGCACATTAGCAGAGTGCTGATGTGTGAACTGTAAAATTTGCAACACATATTATACTTTAAACACTCCAATTATCTAGATAATATATACTTCTTATGGTTATAATAATAAAGTAAAGTATTTCACAGAATCTGCTCTATAATTGTCATATTTATCTGGTGTAATAACGCCAAATAAAGTTATATTGAAAAAGGTTTAGAGTTACCCTTCCTGTTGTTTGCAGAGATTGAGAGAGTTTTGGTATGCTCAAGAACAGCCTTGATATATTTAATTCCAAGGATTGTATTGTTGGACATGCTTAAAATCCTGAGAAAAAGTCACAGTTACAATAAAACATGACCCTTTAAAACTTCCTATTGACGCACCCTGTGAACAAACATATAACTTTTATTTTTTTAGTACTAGATGGTCCCAAACATATAACTTTTATTATCAATAGCTAAACCCCAAACCTTAGCACCCCTTATGCAAGAGTGACACTATAGAAAAATCTATTGCTCACTACACTGAGAACCACTTAGTAATTGTAAAGATTATTACAACGAAATTATGAAAATATACCATGGAGAAAAATTTCTCAAAAGATTTGACCCTGGAGAGTATATACCAAATGATCGAAAATTTGAAAATGCGTATAGCTGCCTCAACTATTGAGTTAAGAAGATTAGGATCTTCAAGAGTATAGAAAAGAACTGAGGAGCTGGATATGACATAAGTGAGAATTAAACTTGAGTTTTTAAAAAGTGTGAACAACGAAACTTTACAAAGAATAAAATCATTTTTTACCAAGCTGGAAAGCCACAACCAGTTGGATTACTTTAAGCAGGACATGATCACCATGCAATTGAGACTTCTACCCCTTATCATACTATTACCTACTTTGTGAGGACGCACCACTAGTACCAATACACCATAGATGGTATTACAATCAACACGTCTGATTAACCTGAAAAAGATCTTAGTTCATGGCCATACTTTAAGGCTAAGTTCACTCCTTGTGAGGGAAATGTTAAAATAAGCACTCTGTCATCAATTTTTAGATGCACAGGTCAATATAAACAATCAAACAAGTTACTGTTTGTGGTAAGCAATATAAGTTTAAGATCAACCAAACAATCACTTAGTTTTGGAAATAATGTTTTTGTAAATAAAAATAAGAGAGTAAAATGTATTATATAAAACTGCACTGACTCTGTGGCTCGGTATACTAAACTTGATAGTAGACTAAAGACTGGCTACTTAGAAAATAGACCTTCTTTCAGTTTAAAATCTCACTAGATATACTCTCTCTACCAGAATTCTCATTGTTGCAATTCAGGGTTACTAAGTAGCACTTACAAATGGTACCCTACTGGTGTGATATCCAAATAAGCCATGACAGCAATTAAATAGGGCTCAGGGTATTTGCAACATAAGATCAATACACCAGTTGTAATTGAAATATGCTAGATATTTTTGAATTCCTGGCGGCTGGCCATAGTAACTATATGGGACCCATTTTCCAATGTTTTTATGTTGAAGTGTGCTAAAAGAGCATATTAACTGAATCACAATAGGATGTGATAAGCCAATTGAGGCCACGGCGTTGGTGGCTGATAATTTAAGATAACAAGAAATGCGCTGTAGAGTTTACAGATTTGATAATTAGTAAATTTACAATTGGCCAACTTCATATTTAACTTTGGGCCGCACGCTGTAACAATATCATAAACAGATCAGAATCTTTATATAAGTATTAATTGAAAATAAATAGATTATATAAAAATATATCCCAGATGATTGTTCAAACCAATTACAACATTACACCACATTTAACCATACATCAGGTATTAGCGATGAGTGGGGGTCAGGTGAGCTACTGAGAGATTGTGGCCATAAAGGCTAGAGTGCAGGTAGTACTTTTTAGAGAACTTAGCATGCACTTAACTCAATAAGGTAGCCCCCAGTAGAATTCTTTAGAGTATAGGCAACTGTAGAAGTCTTCTTTATCAGCTCAATGGGACCTTTCTGAATGTGCCCTAACTTGCTAGTTTATTCAAAGACATGGTTATCATATACCAGACTAATTTTCCTATGCCAAATGTAGTTAAGGTCCAGAAGTCCTCAATAAATTGCTCTAGCCTTTATTTTCTAAGCCAATGCGACAGAGTAGACAGAGCTTTGTGTCAGATTAAAGTTCATAAAACCTATCCAGATATTGGCTAGGGCTCATTTCTTAAACACGTGAGTACAAATTGGGGCAGTTTAGGCTGCTTCTCATGAAGTAAGGCAAATGGGGAGTGCCTAATGGCTGAGTGATACGCAATGCTATGCGCAAATACAGCACAAAGCAGGGAAAGATTCCAGCTGGATGCTTTGCCTATGACTGACTTACATATTATCAAACCAGAGTACAAAAAACTCATTTGATAGTGTCATTGGTCTTAGGGCGATAGGGCATAGAAAATACCCCTTTTATCCTCATTAGATCATTAAGCTTAGTGATCGTTTGGGACATTAAGTAAGTCCAATTATCCAATTAAATGAATTGTGGGTAAACATGCTGATAGAATATATTTTTCAAAAATTAATTTAGTGGTGGTCGGCATGACAAGATCCTTAACTGCTTCGCCTACACCACTTGGTGAGGTGACTAGTAGCTATGATTATATATAATATTGACCCGATATAATAGCCAAAAGTTCCACAACCTTAATATAGATGTTGTGCCCGGAAAAATTGGGTTTAATAGATTGATAGAAAGTGACCTTCTGGTAGGGGGATTCAGCTTGACATTCTTGGAAACTGCTGAGAGTCATATGAATAACAAAATACATGTACTACCATTAATAGCAAGATCATACTTGTTTGATGTTTTTAAAATACCATTTCAATACCTTGTGGGCTAAAATAATCAAAGCTGCTGCTCTGTGGGCCTATGGAACAAAAAGGGTCATTCATTATTAATCATAAATAGTTTCTCATTCTCCACCAAAGTATTCAGCATCGTTTCTCTAGCATATGTTGACCCTTTTCATGCTCATTTCCATATTGTTGAGTCACCATATTCTAAAACTAACATTGGCATATTCATCCATTAAGGCTATGGTGGGCAGGCAGAGTATGTTGTCAGCATTTTGATGCTTAACGCTGGGCAAGTGTTGAATTTTGATGTCATACACTTGTAATTCTAAGTCCCAGCGGTCCAAGCGTCCTTTGAGCTCTTTTAGATCTTGTAATCAGCACAGAAAGGCATGATCTACTACCATGTTAAATGAACTCTGTTAATATAAATTGAAATCATTTGCAAGCATAAATAACAGATAGACATTCCTTTTTAGAAACAGTATCATTCCGTCCATGTATATCCAGCGTCCTGCTGCAGTAAGTGACAGGGTGTCCTACCCCTTTATCATTGAACTAGGATAGCACACCCTACAGCAGTGAGAAATACATCCATCCAAGAAATGAAAAGTTTATCAAAGTTCAGACACATCATTATCAGCACTAATGAGGCAAAGCCTTAGCTGATCAAAGTCTAGCTGGCAGTTTCCTGTCGATTAAAATGGTACTTTATTCTTTATAAGGTGAAACAGCGGTTCACCTATTTTTTTCTTAAGATCTCCACAAACTGGCAATGTAGAAGACCATGCCCAAAGATACCTGAATATCACACTTGCTACTTGGCCATGTCATTTTTTCATTAAAATCAACCTTAGCGGGCTGAGGCCATAAACCTTATTTTGTCAATGACAAGCCCCAGATACTCAAGTTGTTTGCAGAAGACTTTACACATACAGGGTGTCAGAATTTTGGGGGAGCAACTCCAACCCAGCCCCTAACAATCAGGGACCCAAATCCCCAAACAAGGTAATAGTCATTAAGGCCTTAAGTAAAGCTGAAAAAGGAAAGAAAATTGTGAAAAACGGTCTAATGATACCTGTTAAAGAAATAATCAGGTCCTCTGCATTAAGTTTATGTCATATATGGGCCTACCTGCTGACAAAGCATTATTTCCATTTCACAACCTTCACATCTCCAATGATCTAACCCCTGTAGAGCTTTATTAAGTTAATAGTTTATTGGAGTCCTACAGCGAAATATTCTCTAAAACTGAGACTGACTATGGTCATATGAAGGGTTGGAGTCATACCATTGACGATGGGAATGCTAGTCACATCTAATCTAAACCTTATTGTAAATCAAAGGTTGAGTAGCAAAAGATGGGGATGGAGCCTAAACAGCTGCTGGAATCTGGGTTCCTGGTATCTTCACAAAGACCCTAGTCGTCACCTCTCCTCCTTATAAAAAAGAAAAATGGCGGTCATCAGGTTATCACCTGGCATCAGCGCTGGGGCCAGCATTAGTGTGGGGGCTGGCATTGGGAGGAGGTCCCAGAATCGGGATTGACATCCAGCATTGGCACTGGGCTGGCATCAGGAGGAGGCCCTGGTATCAGCGCTGGGACTGGCTTTGGCCTAAAAGCCGGCATTGGGGATGACACCTGGCATTGGCACTTGAGCTGACATAGGGAAGAAGTCTTAGCATTGGGGATGACACCCCAGAACCTGGGCTTGGCCGCCAAGGCTAGTTTTGGAGGGCTCTTAGTCCCTCCTCACTCTGGCTTGCCCTTTTAGGGTCAGGGGCCAGGGTAAGTCTCAGGCTAATGGCCCTCAGTAGCACGTGCCCCTCCTCCTTCCTGATTTAGCTCTCGCTGAGAACTTGGAGGCCCCTGTAGTGAGCACCACTGTTGGGATTTCAAGGGAGCAACTCCAACCCGGCCCCTATTAACCAGGGCCCAAAGCCCCCAACAAGTTAATAGTCATTAAGGCCTTAAGTAAAGCTGAAAAAGGAAAGGAGATTGTGAGAAACGGTTTGCTGATACCTGTTAAATAAATAATCAGGTCCACTGCATTGGGTCTATATCAGATATGGGTCTACCACCTGACAAATCATTATGCACATTGCCCAACGTTCACATTTCCAATGATATAGCCCCTTTAGCAAGCACCAACTTGTTGAAATTTTAGGCGTTGGGGGACGCTTTCTGGTGCCTTTCTCACCTTAATTCCAAAAAATATATCTCCGTGGATTTTTGCACCATTGATAATAAAATTACCAAGCACTAATAGATAGTAAAAAGTTGGTTTTTAAATATACTTTATTAGTGGTTGTGAGGGTAAAAAAGAGAACCCTCTTAATACGTCGATATCTATTATTTTTAAAGTGTTGAGGCTCAAAGTTCAGATTTCTCAGTAAAGTCTGAATTATAAAAATGGGAGTTAACCTATAGGAGCTCTCAAATCTCAGCTCACTTAGATGGAATGGGCAATGGAGGGTTGAGAGTAGGTATGACATGGGTATAAAGTAAAGATTTTATAGGTTCCTATCCAATCACCTTGGAGGAAATAGTTTCACCTTCAGGGACCCCCTCCAAGGCAATAAAAGTGGGTGTTCATGGAGTAGGTGCGTGAATTAGATTGGAAGTGGGCTTGGGAGAAACCACCAATGTACTCCCCAGAATTTGTCGCATAGTTAGGGCAATTTGACTACTGGAACTCGAGCTATTTTCCTGAGTAGTACTAATAAAATCTTGCCACGATTTGAGGGGTTCCACCGGGAATTGACCAGGGTCTTTTGGCCGATTCTACATTATTCACCTCCAAACCAATCTTATTAATGTATCGACTTATAATAGCCTGACACAGGGTTTGATTTTTAGATCAGCCGAGGCCAACTGGTGGAAATCTTCCTCTAAGTGCTGCAGATGCTCCATAAATGTTCAGGAAAAAACATTAATATTATCTAAATAAACTAACTCACAGGAGATTTTTGAATCCCATAATATGCTATCCATAGACTGCTGGAATGTCTCCAGGGCATTATACATCCCTTGCGGCATCATAGTAGGTTGTCATAGACCCTGAGCTGTAATCATTGCACACTTCTCCTGTTAGACCTTTGGCAATTAAATCTTTTGTTATTTGAAGATTAAATCTATAGAGGGAGATATTGTGTGCCACCAAAGCGGTCTAATACATTATTAATGTGAGATAGTGAATTAAAATTCTTCTTGTTATCATTAGTAGAGTTCTTGGTAACCTATTATCACTTTGATGTATCCATCCTTCTTTTGGTAACCAGTATGGGTAGGCCCAAGAACCCTTGGAGGGCTAAAACATCCCCTGTTGAATGAGTTGGTTAATTTCATATTTAATGACTTCATCTGCTGCCTTTAAACGCTGATAGGAAGGAGGCCAATTGGAAGATGGTTACCAGTATCAATCTGATGTAGCACATCATGTGAACACTCCAAATCATAGATTCTTTGCAAAAATAATACTATACTTATTAAATAAAGCCAGCACTCAGACTTTTTATACTCTGTTAACCCATAAAGACGTTCCCTAGGTATCAGGGAATATACTAATTGGCACTTATTGCCCTCAAGGCCAAATTCATCCAGACTTCCAAAAACAGAGATATCCAAAACCTCATAAATGGGTAGATTATGAGCAATAGCGAATATCTGGTGTTGCTTAATTTTCACCAAATAATGATACAGGTTGGCTAACAACACCTGACTTTCCTCATGTTCCATCAGGATAAACTTAGACGCATAACAGTTCCCAAATTTTAATGACCCTTTGAAGCGACTATCTCACTGTATAATCCTTGAGGTTCACTTTCTGTGATTTTTGTCTCTACTATTACTTGATGACCTTGTGGAGTGGTTAGGTTCTGATTAGCTCGTACAGGAATGACCTTATATTCTATAAACTGGTTGGGTAATCATCAGGTATGGCCATGTAACATCTGGTATAAATTGGCACTTTAACCATTCTTGAATACGAGTTTAAAACCCTTGTTTTCAATATGTCAGGTCGCATCCTTCCAGTTATAAAATGGCAGAAGATTTTATTTTATTTAACCGAGGCAAGATGACCAGGGGACGGGCAGTACCGATGCATTTGTAGAAAAAGGGGGGTGAAACATATCAAGGATTAGAAGGGTTGGGCACACAAGGGTATACAGGTTACCCCTGTTCAGCTGGAACCACCAGGTATGGGGGGTTGGTGCACTACTACGAGGGGGTTTCCCCCACTATGGAGCAGGTGTGGAGGAAGGGGTCTATGTGGAGGAACCAGAGTGGAAACCATGACTCTATGAGCCTTTGTTGCCTTGGCTTCATGTATCCATAAAGCCAGGCTTGGAAGTGCTCCAGTAAATGGACGTGGAACCTGCTGATTACCCCATAGATGGTTGGGGCGGTACCCTTGAACGCATCCAAAGCAATGGTGTGGATTGTACACATTGCGATGGGTACCATTAGGGAGTGGAGGGTAGATGGAATTGGGGACTCAAGCTGGAGCGCGAGGAGGCTCCTTGAGATAGAGATGATCTGGTAGCCTTGGATCCTAAGCAGGCACGCAACTTCCTGCCATATGGCTCTGAATGGGAGACAGGTTTCTAGGAGGTGATGTAGGGAGCCCTCCCCTTCACATACTGCGCAGGTTGCATGGAGGGAATGGGTGCAATCCACCATTCTATAGTCCTTCTCAGGCAACGCCAGGTGTTGGCTCTTACCCTTGGCTGGAGGAGTGGATGGTGAGTCAGCTTCCATATTGCCTTCTGTGTAAATAGGTCATAGGGGATGTCCAAAGAATCTAGGTAGTCAATTCTAGCGATGGTTGGGGTCATAGCGAGTATGTCTTTCTGGGGGTGGGCTTCTGGTTTTCTTATCATGAAGTGGGATCTGGGTCGTCCCCTTCCCTGCACAGCGCCAGTGTTAGTGACGGTCCATCCCATGTGGCGGATGGCATGGAGGAGGCGTTTAAAGTGCTGGGGGTTCCATGCAGGCTGTTGCGTTAGGGTGGTTAGAGAGGTATGTTGATAGGCTGGATGGGTTGTGTGGGTTAGGTATTTTGAGCGCCTGCGCGAAGTCAGCCCTCGCTGCTCTGGACCAGTGTTGTTGTGGGAGGTCCGAGGTTAGCACTACCTCTATCCAGGTGCCCAGAATGCGGTTGGTGTGGCTCTCAAAGTCTATTAAGCCTATGCCTCTGCTGGAGCGTGGTCCAAATAGTGTTTCCACCTGTATGGGTAGATGGGATCCAAGCCACAGTCAGCCCTGGATGAGCGCGCGGATTGATGTTATGAAAGTGGGCGAAAAGGGGATTGTATGTGCGGGGAATTATAGCATTGAGAGGATGAGCGATTTGGCAACTGCTACTCGCCCTATTAGCCCCGAGGATCTTCCCTTGAGTGAGGTGATGCGGTTGGATACCTGTTGTAATAGATTATTCTAAATCATCTCATTGGCGTACTCCCCTGTTTCCAGCCTTATCTCAAGGTGGCGGACAGGGGTGGTGGTAGGGTGATGCAAAGGGTACGATGAGTAGGCTTTTCCATCTTAGGGGGTTGTGGGTTTTGGGTGTTGTGGTCCAGTTATTGATGTATTTGCCTAGGAGGATTATTTCTGTTTTACGTTTATTAAGCGATGCATTACTCACAATGGAGTATTACTCGGGGTGAATTCCAACTTTCAGTCATCATTACTGTTAGCTATACCTGTCACGCAGTCATCCGCAAAGGCTAGTATCTTGACTGGAGCTGGCCTTGTGCAGTTCTACCCATGAGGCGTGATTCAGCAACGCGGAGGTGTGGATCAAAGATGAAGTTATAGAGTAGTGGGCTGAGGGGGTCCTCTTGTTTGAGCCCTCTGCGTGGTGTGATCTTGTCGGTTAGGAAGCCAGGGCCACACACAGCCATAGAAGAGGATTCTGTGAGGAGAATCGCCCAGTTAATGAGCCTGGGTGGGAGATTGAAGGCGCTTAGGCATTCCTTCAAGTATGGCCAGCTAACGTGGTCGTATGCCTTCTCCTGGTCAAGTAATACCAGGGCTCCAGTTGCTTTGGACTGGCATATATTGGCGACGGTGTGTATATAGGACCAGATGGAGCTCCCTGGTGTGAAACCAATTTGATTGGGTGATAGGGATTTAGAGGCTAGTGTGCTGTTCTGGTAGCTAGAACTTTTGTAAGTAGTTTTGTGTCAGAGTTTGAGAGTGCAATTGGGCGCCAGTTGGCCAGGTCCAGTCTGTCACCCTTTTTAAACAGGGTATGACATAGGAGTCCTGGCCTCCAGGTAGGAGACGTGTCTCCAGAAGGCACTGGCTCATTGATGACAAGGAGGAGGGGGAGATTTGTTTAAAGTATGTTTTATAAAATTCATAGGGTATCCCATCAGAGCCTGGGCATTTCCTACGTTGAGCACCGTAGACTGTGTTTCAGAGCTCCTCCTGCGTTATCAGGTTTAGGGACTATAGTCCAGTGGTGCACTCTGTATTCTGGAGGTATGTATAATTTTTTTTCTGGGGGGTTAGATGTGGTGTCGTGATAGAGTTCAGTGTAATAGCGGTGTATTTCTGCCTTGACCTCCATTAGTCAGTTGCTAGGGTGCCATCTTCTTTGCCTACCTGTGAGCACTGGGGCAGGTGGCCTCGGGAGTGGTATTGGTGAAAGAAGTATGAAAAACAGGCTTCGCCTTCTTTCATGTACTTAACATTCCACAATACTTTAATTCTTTGTTGGTGTTCATAGATGAGGGCGTTTAGGCGGGCGGAGATTTCCACCCATTTGCGCCCACAGTTGGGGCTGTAGCCAGACTTTGAGGTGTTGAGCTCTAGGTGGTCTAGTTCCGCAAAGTTGCGCCTGATTGTGGCTGTATCTGCAGTGTACTTGCGCGAGGCGAGATGTCAGGTTTTGTTTATTAGTTATGATTTGCATTTTCCCAAGTTTCGATGGGATCTGATGCAAATGGGGATGAAAATTCTGTGCTCATGGCTTCATGATTGACCCAGTTGAAAACTTCAGGTAATTTTATGTTCTCTGGGTATAGCTTCCTCCAGGGCGACATCCACATTTGAGTGCAGGTTGACATGAGTTGCACCAAAACTAGATGGCGGTTAGAGAAATTGATCTTTTTTATAGCAAAGTTAGAAATAAACGAGTGACAGGATTTCTGTGCGAGGATGTAATTGATGCGGCTCATTGAGATGAGCATTTCCTCGCATATGCTGGGGTGGGTCATGTGGGGGAGGAGTGGAGACCCAGGGGGGAGGATGTCATACAGGCCAAGGGATGTCTTCATCATGTGGAACTCGATGTGTCCCAGTGGGTATCCCCTGGGGTTGGGCCATCAGTCCGTGGTGGGGTTGTCCCAGCAGTTAAAATCGCCCAGCAGGATGGTTTCTGGTGGGAGGTTGAGCGTCAGGATGGCTTTGAAGATTTATTTCCTCTCATTTGTGGTGCACGGTGCATAGATACAAGCTATCAAAGATTGTGGCCTCTTAGTTTGCAATCGTTGCAGCCAGGAAGTGGCCACGCAGATATATGGAGAAGTCATCAATTTTGAAATTTTTGTTATTTCAGATGACCACCCCACAGTGGGACGTCCATACCGACTGGGATGGTGAGACCCCTAGCTGACCAGTATCCCCCTTTCCCATGTAGACAGTGGGTTTCTTGTATGGCCAAGTTGTCTACAGGGGGTTTGCGCAGAAAGTTCATCTTTTTGGCTTGGGACACTTGAGCCCTGGCTCCTGCGATGTTTAGCATCTCTATTAACACTGAGGTGCCTGCGGCGCCTCAGGAGAAGATGGGTGGGCCTTCCAGCCCTAGTCCCCCGCTCATTGCCTTGGACTTGCTCCATGTGATTGGGCCAGTCAACTCTGAGGCGTTGTCCAGTTCCTCACCTTGTGATGAATTCATGCGAGTTTTGTTGGATTTAGGGTTTGTATTAAGCTTTTACACACATGATTTTGTGAGACTTGGATTGGTGCGCTGATTGGTTTCTGATGTTTTGAAGTTTTATTTTGAAGTTCTGAGCCCTGCTGTCTCGCCCATAGTGAAGTCAAATTGTCCAGGTAAGTTCATTTGAATGAGATCATGTGGTGATTCAATCAGATTGTTGAGAATATTTTCAGCGTGGGTTGTCTGCTCTGACTGTTTAGCTTGGTTAATATCCTTTATGACTTCTTCAGCTTGGGCTTTATGTTCTGATTGGCTGGATCAGCTAACTTCCTCTCCGTCCTCCTGGATTTGGTCTGGGTTGATGGAGGAGGTCATGAGTGATGCGGTCTTGGCTGCTTGCTTGCAGGCCTTCTGTACCTGTTTGCGTAGTTTGGGTGATACTGGGTCTATGAGGATATAGTGCCCGTCCTCTCCCCAGAGGAAAACGTGGTTGGCGTCGACCATTTTTCTAAAGGTCTCTTTATCTTTGTCTATGGCATTGTCACAGAAGTCCAGGGCCAAGATGTCTTCCTTCATGGGGCATGTATGTTCTTTGTTCCCCAATGCAGTGCAATGGTTGCATATGGGCGGTGCGCGTTCCAGTGTGACATGGAATTGCTTTGACACTCCCCCATCTGGGAGGTGAAACACCATGGTGCATGGGATTTTGGTTAGGTCTACAGCCACATTGGGGACTGGGTTGATCACAGAAATCGCCTTTCCTGTGCACAGGTTCAGCATCAGGTGGATGCGCTGTAATTCTAATTGTTTTACTTCTCTGTAGCTCTGAAGGCTGATTCAGAGTTCCTCCTCGATTAGTTTGTGGGGAAGGTTGGTGAGGAGCGAGTTGAATAAGATTAACAAAGTATTTTATTTGTTCCATCTGGTGCGTGTGGTGCACACAATTCATTTGCTCTTGGGGAGGGCAATCTTGATACATCTTTTGCTGCAGCGTCTGCATCTTCTTCAGTTCTAAAACCCATATCAATCCAGCTGCAGTGGATGTTGTGGGTGGTAATGTACACCGTTTGGGGAAAAAGGGAGGCCTGTGCCTCACCCACAGAGTTGGGGACTCTACCCCTAAGAAAGGTCAGAGCCTGTGTTTTACTTTCAATAGGGGCTGTGCATACTGTATTTACATATATCGGTTTTGGGTTGTGGTGAACTCCCCAAACCCGGTCAGTGTTTGGGTTTGTGGCTTTTTGACGATGTTGGCTCCTGATCCCCCTCTAGGGCGATTTTTGCCCTTTGGTTCACCGTTTTGGCCATTGCCAGATATGGCTTTCGCCCACTTTAGTTAGGAATTTGTTAAAAGTCGCTCATCTCACCTGTGTGATTATCAAAAAAAGTCTCTGTTGAATCAAATCTTAGTAACTGATGTTATTGTTACAGGAAAGAAAAGCAAAAATGGCAGAAGATTTTGTCACAGAAACTCAAGTATATTTTCTACTAAATTGGCTTTTTACTCCATACATTCCCCTTTTTAAGGTTCCAATCAAAATTAATTTTGTGATTATTAAAAATAAAGCAAGAGAAGATACCACCAAAGAGCCAAAATGCAGCTGTAATGCGCTGTACACTCCTTCAGAGGTTGTAGTATGAGGGTTGGTCATACCATAGGTTTTAAATGATCTATGTCCAGAGCATTCTCAGTTTCTTCACCATTTGAGTAGACAGAATATTAATTGGTTCCCCACTAACTATGATAGCTCAGATTTTGAGCTTTTTTACAGAAATACCAATATAGGTACACTATGAGAAATACGCATCTGCAGAATTTAGTGCATGGACGCCAAGGTGTCCACTTGAACTTAATAAGATTAAATGGTTTCACCTAAATGTGGTCTAGAGGACTTCAAAATAGTGATGGGTATTGACGCTTGGCTGCCTTCTAATTTGGCGATATCACCAGAAAAAACTGGAGGCTCTTGTTGCTCTAAGTGATGAACATAAGAATTCATGACTGCTTCCTTTGCCATTTTAGAGTCACACTTAATTTAGAGCAATTAATGACCACAACACTAACATCTGCCAAACTTGGTTGAACTGTCAGAGGCAGGTCAGCCTTAGCAGAAGTTAACTTAGTGGAACGTAGTTTCAGGGATTGATGCTTATCAAAAATTTTTAGAGATGTGATTTTATAAAATTCCAATTCTACTCTGCCCTGCTTTTTACCAAGTCCCTTCATGCACGAGTTCACTGAATTAACTTTGGTTTAGCACCCAGCTTAGGACAGTTATTTTCATATGCCCCAGTTTTAGGAAAGGTAACAGGCAATATGACTAATATCAGGTCTGTGAGAATGAGTGCCATAATATTATGTTGATTCTTTTTTCTGGGACATGTCTCAGGCTTGAGGTTATAAGGCTCCAATCACTTTTTTAGGCGCCTCAAAAGTGACGGCACATCAGCGAAAAAAAGTCACCATGTGTGTTTAATCATTATCTTCATTCAAAACTGGTATCAAAACCTTATGCAACTCTGTTTAGGGCTCACAGGTATGGTGAACAAAAATCTGGGCGTCAAAATCATTTAGTAATTAGCCTCAGATAACGTCTGCACCTTCAAATAAAAACGCTCAACAAAAACTTTTTAAAGTTTCATCTTTGTCAAATGAGATATCGAGGAATTTTTATTTTCTGAGTGATCATCATTTTTGCACTGCTGAACTTTTTAATAAGAATGTCCTTCGCGTAATGGTAGGACATGACAGGCTTCTTTAATTTTTCTTAACAAACTCTTGGCTTATAAAGTCCAGCGAGTTCATCAACGCCACCAAAATAGCATTATTGGACGCTTCATCCATTTTTCTCAAAAGGGTCAGAGAAACTGTGTAAGGCGAGTGTCTTTAGCTCTCCTGTTCCCATCAGGGTGGTGCATAGTGCACAGAACCAACGCCAGGTTACTAGTCATTAGTAATAAAGTTATTAAAGCTCCGCAGAGGATTCTTAAGATGAAGTAACTTAGGGCGAGGGTGGTTAAAGATAGATAAAAGAACAAAAACCTGAAAAAACAAGGCGGGAGTGAACCACAAATTGGGGTTCATACCCAAGCGGTGCTCTGGGATGAAGTGCAAAGGCGGCCTGGGCTGGAGGGAACCAGGGCGGCCCAGAGGTGCACCAGAGGAGAGAGTTACAGTTGCGAAAACTCAAATGGCCAATGTTGCACAAGATCTCCTCAAAGAGGTCCGTGCACAGGTTTGTCCATGATAACATAAATAAAATGTATACTAACTGATGTCTTCTATTATAGAGAAGTCGACCAATTATATAGATTGGTCTTGAGTGAATAAATTTAAAAAAATATAGGGAAATAATCATTTTATGGAAGTGGTGCTAAGCTGAGGTGCACCAATAAGTGTACGCTTCCATTGGGCAGTATATTATATTTTATATCAACCATACTCAGGTTATTGATTGTAGGTAAGGCCAACCAAAGCTCTAAATTTTGAAAACTGAAGAGGTTTTGAGACCCCGTTCACCAAGAAATAGAAGCAAACCATCATTTTTAAATTAAAAAGCTGGGTCATTTTAACGCAACTGCTGTAATGCAGGGATGAACTTATCTCACATCTCAGGACCAACCTAGGAACACCTCATCTTTACCCAACTTTGGTCCATGGTATGTTTGAGGTCAGGGAGGCCTGTTAACTTCACCTTTTTGGCCTCCTGACATGCAGTTCTTTATACTTGGTATTGATCCCCATTATCATGTCATCCTCAAGCCAAGACATTACCCTCTCATTATTGTGGGGCTCCATCTCTCTCCATGGGCATGTGCCAGGGAAAAGTTCGTGTGGGCTGGGGCCAACTTCATAGTGGCAACAGTTTGCTTTGACTGGAGTTCAGCAGCCTGTGGAAAACGCTTGTGGAAAGCGTCAATCAGGTCTTGGGCATGTGCGCAATTGCACACTGGTACCCAACTGTTTTCCTCTGCAATGATTTCCTTCAAGGGACACAAGTACTCAAGCCTTCTTTTTAATCGGCGGGAGGCTACTATCTCCTCCACTTCCCACTCTGGAGCCCCATCCACAAGATAAGCCTCGGGATTTTCTGGTGGGGGCCCTAAAACAACGTCAATGTGCTTTCATTCAAGACTGAAAAATCCGAAATGAAGAGGGAAGATCTAACTGGTATGAGGCGTGGCCCACCTTTCTGACAACGCGGTAAAGCAATGCTCTTTGTCCCAGATTTTTGCATGACTGCTTGATAGGTATATTTCGAGCGTTAGGCATCATGAGATCCCTTTCTTTGTACGCTGGACCCATTCATCCTTTTCCATTGGCGTTCTCTTTGTAAGCCTGCACTGCCTCCTCCAAACTAGTGGAAACTCCTTGGTGCACTTTCTTGATATTCTTAGCAAAGTCCACCACTTCTTCAACCCTTGATCCACAACTAGGTTCCACTTTGAGGGCAGGAATAAACCCTTTGTTGTAAAAAATGGGGAACAACCAATAGACGAATGCAAATTGTTGTTGTAGCTAAACTGGGCCATAGGAAGGTGAGGAACTAAATTTGAATGATCCGCGGCAGTGTAACACCACAGAAACTGTTCCAAGCACTGGTTTATTCATTCAGTCTGCCCATCTGATTTGGATTGATAGGCAGTTGGACGGCAGGGGCTAATTTGAAGAGTCTTACAAAACTCTTACCCAAAAAACAGAGGTGAACAGGGGTCCACGATTGCTTTGATTTCTTGGGGGACCCCATGAAGAGCAAACACATGGGTGATGAAGAGACTAGCCATCTCAGCCACAGTTACTGTGGTTTTGCAAGGAATAAAGTGGGCGAACTTTGTAAACTGGTCCACCACTATCATGATGGCATCGTAACCATCAAATATAGGCAAACCCACAATGATATACACGGTAAGGAAAAACAAGGCCCTTAAGACTTCTGAACTGGTACAAACAAACCTGCTAGTGGTTGCCGATTTGGTTTCATTTGGTTGCAGATCAGGCACTCCTTACAATACCTGCCCACCTGACTGGTTTCCCTTTCCAATTGTAAGTACAGCGAATTAGCTCCAGAGTCTTCGCCTTCCCAGGTTGACCAACGGTGATTCCTTCATTATGGTCCCAGATGATTTCCAGGCAAAGAGGTCTGACGGGAACCCATAGGCGCCCCTGAAACCACACCATATCATCCTTTACGTGGTAACCTCTGGTGATGTCCTCCTGATTTAATGCGCTCTTAGCAAGGACCATAGTATATTTGGCTGACAAAGGCTGAGAAAGGACTACCTTTCTGAACATATTGTATTCCTCTGCATATTCCAGAGGAGCGAGTGCTGGCCTGTAGGCCAAGGAAGAGGGAGGTTGAGACACAATCTTACCCAGCGGAATCATCACATGGGTATTATGAAATTCTATCTCCTTAGGATCGGGAGCTAATGCAGGGTTGTGGCTCAAAGCATTTACCAACCCATTCTCCTTGCCCTTGGTGAACTCATGGAAAAAACAAATTGGGCCAGGGTCTCATGCAAGTGAGTTTGCTATGGGGTCAAGACATGTGGTGAGTGGTAGTACAGTAAGGCACAGTGATATGTATGTACACAGAAAGGTTGGGAAGAGCCATGCAGGTGATGACGCTAATACGTCAACACCTCCACCACTGCCAATAACTCTTTTTTTATAAACGTCTTAGTTCAACTCAGGCAGATATATCTTCTAAGAAAAATATTTCACTAATGCTCTATTCCATCTTCGCCTACTTGTAATAAGGCAGCCGCTATGGCGAAGTTTGAGGAATCAGTAGACATAATGAGCTCCTTTTCAGGATCTACATAGCGAAGGATGGACGTGGACAACAGGGTGCACTTTACTGCTTGTAAAACATCCTCAAAAACGGGGGAACACTGAAGCACTTTAATCCCACTCGCCTTATACAAGGGAGCTGCCACTTCAGAGAGATTGGAATGAACTTCTTGAGGAATGTACACGTCTCCAAAAAACTCCTCAATTCCTTGACTAAAGTTGAAGTGGGCACTCACAAATTGCCTTCATCTTGTCTGGAGTTATCATGTGCCCTTGGTCAAACCTGACGTTGCCCAAAAAGTGAACTGGGACCTAAAAATCACATTTGATAATCTTTAGCGTAAGGTTGGCTGCCTTTAACCTCTCCACCACTTACCGAAGGTGTACTGCATGGGACTCATAATCAGTGGAAAACACCTAAATATCTTTCATGTAGGCAACCGTGCATACCCCCAGCAAGTCCCCCAAAGCCGCTCAATATGGCGTTGAAAGATAGTATGGGCATTCTTAAGCCCAAAGGGCATAACCCAAAATTAGAAAATCCCTTTTCTGGTATAGAATGCGGTTTGCCACTACTGGCCCTTCTTAATCTGGATCTGATTAAACGCGTTTAGGAAATCCAGTCTGGAGAAGACTTTTGCCTTCTTTACATAACATGCAATCTGGGAAGATAAAGGGATGGGTGTAAATCTGGTATAGTGACATTGTTTAGGATCTTTTAATCTATGCATGGGCATAAAGTACCATCGGCTTTCTCCATGAAAAGAGGTGGGGAGCATACTGGGAAGATTTGCTGAAAAAATGCGCCTTTGGCTAACTGCTCCTTAACCCACATATCTAATGCTGCTTCCTCCCATACAGTCAAAGGGTAAATCGGGAAAGATATATGCACCAGATCAACAATGAGATTGAACTCTCAATTAAACTCTGAATGAGTAGGTATTATAGGATGAAGCAGCATCAAACGATGATTCCATACCCACAAACAGGAAGGTAAAGATCCCTCCAGTGAGGGCTCAACAATGGAACGAGACTGAGATTGTGGATATTAGGTCAGTGGGGCAGATCGCCCTGAAAATTAGCCTCAGACAATGAACAATTAATATAAGACCATTCTTTAATGTTACGGACAGGGTATTGTCTTTCAAGTTGGTCCTGACGTCAAACTTTTGACACAACTATACTCCCAAAATAATGGGGTACAAGAGGTTTTTGATTTCTTGGAAACGGTCCATCAAAAATACTTGCCCACGTGATGATCCACTAACGCAAGTACCTTTGGGTGGGAATACTTTATGTGCCTCTCCCCTAACCATACCACCTGGCAAGTAATTAAGCTCAAGGTAGTCGGCTAGGTCCTGGTCAATAAAATTCTTAGAGGCTCCAGTATCCACCAAAATAGTAGTGCTGATTTTACCTGAAGGGGATAAAAGGGTAGCAGTTAACAAAAAATATCCTGAATGATCTTTATCTATAGC
Organism: Massospora cicadina; assembly: GCA_022478985.1. Classification (NCBI taxonomy): domain Eukaryota; kingdom Fungi; phylum Entomophthoromycota; class Entomophthoromycetes; order Entomophthorales; family Entomophthoraceae; genus Massospora; species Massospora cicadina. Next base: position 75,652 of record JAKSZP010000100.1, read on the forward strand.
AGACAACGTCAAATCTACACCACAAAAAGTTTCTTAGGGCATAAACATACCCCAGGGTACGTTTCTGCATCATAGAATGGAGAGAGATAGTTGGCCACTCTTACTGCTGAGATCACATATCCCACCATATCTTCAGCAACTTCATAAACAATTTTTTTATTTAAGAAGTAACTCCGATTTTCACCTCTTGTGTTCTGCGGATAATGGTTGTGGTCAAGCGTGGGTTATCTGGAGTGATTTGATACACTGAAATGGGGTCCATATCTGAGTCATAGGAGAAGATATATGGCTCAGTTGTATATATGGAAACGTCCTTATAAAACGCGTTTTGGGCTGAAAATGACACCATACCCATTTCAGCGGCGGGTTATGCACCATTATCCAGGGCCATCACAACCAGGCCCTTTGTCGATGATCCCACCTTAACCACCCAAACGCAGTGCTGAGAAAAACAATTTTCTGTATCAATTTTTGTGAATTTTGGTGGAAAGTTAGGAATCATGTTTTTTGAATTGTGAAGCATCCATATCTACTGGGTATGACTAAGAAGGGTAGGTACTTTCCATTTGAGGTAGTAAGAATAATACTGAGCTGTTCCAACCTTTGGAATAAGAAAACAGTGGTGAGCCCCACCGCGGCCATGACCAACAGCTAGCGAACCCCATCTGCACTTCATTAAAAACTCACACAGAAAAGAAATTGTGCACGTAAAGTTAAGTGGTTGGTCATCTGATGTAGGGAGAGTGTATATAACCCTCCTGTTCCCAGAGGGGTGATGCATAGTGCACAGACCCAACGCCAGGGAACTAGTCATTAGTAATAAAGTTAGTAGAGCTCGACAGAGGATGATTGAGCTGTAGTAACTTAGGGCGAGGGTGGTTAACAATAGATAAAAGAACAAAAAACAGACTAACAACAAGGCATAAGTGAACCCCAAGTGGGTCCATACCCAAGTGGTGCTCTGGGCTGGAGTTCAAAGGCGGCCTGGGCTGGTGGGAACCAGGGCGGCCCAGCGGTGACCAGAGGAGAGAGTTACAGTTGTGAAAATCAAAATGGTTAATGTTGCATGAGACCTCCTCAAAGAGGTCCGCGCACAGGTTTGCCCAAATAATATAAATAAAACGTATACTAACAGATGTTTTTTATTATGGAGGAATTCAACTAATGAGAGAGATTAGTCTCAAGTGAACAAAATGTAAGGAAATTTGGGAAAATTATTAACCAATGGAAGGGGTGCTAAGCTGAGGTTCACCAATAAGTGCACGCTTCCATTGGGAAGTATACTATACTTGGTAATCAACCAAACTCAGGTTATTGATTGTAGATAAGGCCAACCCAAGCTCGAAATTTTGAAAACTGAAGAGGTTTTGAGACCCCGCTCACCAAGAAATAGAAAAAACCATCATTTTTGAATCAAAAGTTTGTTCATTTTAATGAATCCGCTGTAATGCAGGACTGAACTTCTCTCTCATCCCCAGGACCAACCTGGGCATACCTCATCTTAACCCAACAATGCTCCAAGGTATGTTTGAGGTCAGGGAGGCCTGCCTACTTCACCCTTTTGGCCTCCTGACATGCAGCTTTATCCTTGGTATTGGTCCCCATTATCATGTCATCCTCAAGCCATGACAAACTGTGCACAGTCGCATTCTTATCAAACTTTGGCAAATTGCCAGGGCTAACCTGAAATTGAGGTCCATAGCTTCAGCCTAAGGGCCTGCACTGTCCCCCCTAATTTTTTGAGTTTAGAAGATGAGGGGGCTAGTGACACAACTTAGAGCCACCATAGTGTAGTATGCGTGTAAGCTCCAACAATCAGAATGGATGGGAAAACAACATGCAAGTTACACATAACTTGTGCCTCATTACCCTCCCTATCAGATTACGGTGAAACGGATTTTCTATAGCTTTACCCTGATGACGCGTGCATAGATTCTGGAGAATCTGAACTTAAATTGATTCATTGATTCATCAAATTAATGGTGTTCCTCCTGAAACACGGATTCCATATTTACAATCATTTGTTTAGTGGCATGAAAGTCTTCTTTCAAGTCAAAGTTTTCATACACAAGAGAATGAACTATTTAACCCTGAGTTTAAGTTCTTTATGTAAGGAATCGAGTAACTGATAGAACTTGGTAATGGAGGGCATTGCTCCAGTTATATTCACATCTAGGCCTCTGTGACAGTGTCAATGAGCTTCTATAACTTCTTCTAATTCTTTTACTTGGAGATCAAGGTCTATCATGATATCAGCTAGTAAGCTGACGTGAGAATACAATTCCGCTCATACTTTCTGAATCTTAGTGGAATAATTTTGAGAGGCCTTGTGGCCAACCACTACTACATCAGAGGGTTGTACTACCTCCAAGTAAGATATTCATAATAAGAATATCAGAACTTATAATCAATAAATAAATTCTCAGAGAATCAAGGTGTCCCCTATAAAGAGCACACCTGATAAAATCGTTGCTATGGCGTCATATTAGATGCACAGGTAAATATACACAATCATACCAGATACTGTTTGAGGACAGCATCTGGGATAAAACAGATTATACGAAACCTTAGTTTTCGGAATTGGGATTTTGTTATTAAAATAAGAGATTACAGTATAGTGTTTAATGCTGCCAGTGATTTTATGGCTCAATATACTACATATAATAGTAGACTAAGAACTAGCTATATAGTAACAAAGACCCCCTTGCGTAAATAACTCTCTTTCACTTTGACATCAAAACTGAAGCTAATTTGGATTTTTTAAAATAATATAAAAAATGACTACTAGATTGAGCCTAAAATAATATATGTCGATTCCCTTGTGCCTGCTGCCCCAGCTTTGGGTGGTGGTGCACCACCATTTGACATACTTTGTCCAAAGCTGAAGTGCACCTGGGCTGGCTCTGCTAGCCCCCTAATGCTACCAGGCGTTATGTCCCCCTCAGGACTGGCCCACCATCTCGCAAGTTCCTAGGTGGTGCTCTGAAGTCCTTTGGTGCTCCCACAGAGCATTTTGTGTTTTATCCTCTGGGTCAAATATGGGAACCTCTTCCCATATGCAAGCTCAGCAATCATCAAAATGGCCATGGCGGTGTTTAAACCAACTGGCTTCATTGATTTCCGCCCCTTTAAGGGGTATTTTGACCTCAGTTTCCATTCCAAGGCTGATGCAATGGCAGCATTTAAGCTGCCATTTATTTTTAAAAAATTCCCCTTCCTACCATTTTGCACCCAGCTCCTGGATGAGGCCACTTTGGTTCAGTTCGCTGGGTTGCCCTCCCACCTTTCCCCCAAATGCCTCAACCATGAGCTCACAGAGGGTTTGACCATTTTATGGCGCGGACCCCATTTTGTAATTTGTGGTTCCAAATGGAGTGGGTTGTTTGGCAGGGCTGCATGCCTTTGTGAAGATCTGCCCATTCCATCATGCACCCACCTCACAATTCCCCCTCACACGGTGATCAGATCCAACCATGATCACCCATTCTTGGCGCGTGACAAGAATGGCCACGCCATTTGCCCCTTGTGCTTTAATCTTGATCACTAGAAGTTCAAGTGCCCTATAGTTTTCACCTCTTCCCCTTCTGTCAATTCTCCTCCATCATCATGTCAGCTTCCAGTTTGGCCCAGTTTTTTGAATGGGGCTCAATCCTCCCACCCCTAACCTCGGCAAATTCTGGCACCACCTCCAAGGTGGTAACCAATCAAAATTTAAAAATTTTAAAAAGATTTAAACAATTCAACAGAATTTTGGAATCCTGAGTTGATGGCTGAATCAGTTTCAGATGAGCTGCCATGGTCAACAGCATGTGGCCAATCAGCTCCTGCCACAGCCCCAATTCTGGTGGCTGGCCCAGTGCTGGCTGAATTAGTACATTTGAGGCTCTCAAATGTAATGATGAGGACAAACAGCCATACCATGTGAAACTGGATTTTACTTTGGAGGAGTCCTTCGTTGACCCTCCTGATTTGCATCCCCGCCATTTTCACCCTCAAAATGGGTTTTTAATCTACAAAAATATTAAATAAAATGGCAGTAGAGGCTGCAGCTTCCTCTGCCGACTCCCTACTTCGCCAGCAACTTCATAAGGCGATATAGCCCCACGTAGAGGGTATTCCTATCTCCAATTTAAATCATGATTTTGAGGAAGATTCAAAGTATGAAATTAAGGAGCTTTCTGTAGGTGCAAGCCGTGCTTGCATTGACGCAGCAAAAAGTTCTCTTTTTGACCAATTATCCCAAAACCTGCCGGTGCATCAAATCATTCACTTGTGTGCCTGCCCTCATCACTTTCACTGAGCATCAACTTGCTCAATACGTTTGAGCAATGGACACTGCCAGCCTCATCAACGAAGAAAACCCACAATCATACCTCCTTATGCCTCAGTTGCTGATGCTCCTACACCAATGTTGTCCTCCAAGGTCCGCCAGCTAAAGCGGGTGCTGGACAAAAGTTTCCTTAAAGCTTCCTCACCTTCTGATATGGCTTCCTAGGCTGTTATCTGAGGTGTCATGTTAAAATTTTTTAAATAAACTCTTTGTTTGGCCCAATTGCAAACAAAGATGTGTGATGGCTCCCCCTTTTGGGTTGGGCAACACTACTGCTAAAAAAGACCCCCTTGCAGATGGCAATCTCACTCACACATACCCTTTAACTGGTTTCTAAATGATGCTTTTTTAGTTTTACTAAGCAGCACTTATGAGTAGTAACCTACTAGAGTGACATCCAAAATAATCCAGGATAACAAGTGAAAAGGGCTAGGGGCATTGCCAACACAATTCAGTATGACAGTTGTATTATAAATATGCCAGATATAATTGAATTATTGGCAGCTGGCCATAATAATATATGGGATCCTATTACCGATGTTTTTATGCTAACGTTTGCTAAATATCATATTAGCTGAATGACAATAGAAGATGATAATGCGATTAAGGGTCACGGAGTCAGTGGCAGATAATTTAGGGAACAAAAATGCGCTTGTGGTGATTACAGATATGATAGATAGTAATTTTACAATTTTTATTTATATAAAAACTTAGGCCACACGTCATAAAAATTATTATGAATGTATCAGATCCTTTATTAAAATAATAGTTTTATATGATTTTTTATATATAATTAATATTACAGATGGTTAAAAACTAATTAGAACAAGAACTATAGCCATATCTCTTCAGTTGTAAAAACAGCATGGACAGAGATAGAGACAAACAGAGAGTTCGCCACATACAGGTATATATGATCTGAGAAGCACATGAGGTGCTAGGAGCTACAAATTGACCCCATCACATTTGTGATTAATTATCAAAATTTCTTTTTACGAATTCATAAGTGCACAGGACATTTGAATTATGAAGCAAGAAATTCCATATAAAGTTAATGGGAACTTCTGAATCAATTGTGGACTATGCAACCTGATTTTATCTCAAGGCATAACAGCTTTGGATGATGGTGCCTTGGACTAGTCGCCATGAAATCTATTTGCTTAGTTCTTTGGAATCACACGTGCAAATCTTGATGCACATAGAAATTTATCTATAAAGCCTAATGAGTCTCTGAAGGCAATTTAGGAGGCATTTATTGATGTCAAAGCTTCATTTAAGACGGAGTTAAGACACCAGAACTATAAGAATCCTCAGCAACGCCGCCCTAATATAAAGTCCATTTAAGTTGCTCAAAACTGCGATGATAAGCCTTAGGATAAGACATAATACTAGTTGAATTAAAGTACTCAAATCTGTCAAGTTCAAATGAAACAACTTTCAGCAAGGGGAACAACCATGGGAACTTTGCCCTAAATTACATGAAGAAAGGAAGAAGAACCTAAAGAGGAGGTTTAGGATTATTGATTGAGTTGTACACCACACCAATGGAATTGATGAAGAGGAGCCTATATCATATTTTTATTCAGGATATTATTTCATTAGAGCTCTTTGTGAAGTGTTTGCTCGCCTACCTCAGATCTAGTCGAGCAAAGTTTGAGCCTATAGAGATGTCACACTTAGATAATCTTCTAAGCCTACTCATATCATAAACAATATTATAGATGGCAAGTGTCCTGTGGATACTACGTTAAAGAGTTTTAATTGAAAAACACGAGTCACCTGAGGCATGCAAGGAGTCTTGTATACCTGAGGAGGTAAAAACTTAAGTCAGACAGTCAGTGCTATTCTTACCTCATGCTTGACTATTGAAAAAGAATTACAAAAGGTGAATTCACCATAAGCAAGATCAAAGTATTAAAAGTACTAAATCCTGCGCACCAGTTGAAATCATTCTTCCAACCTCATGGAGATATTGAAGTTTGCCACAGAAATTGACTACCAGCCCAAGTTTATAGCTGCTTGGCCTCAGTCAACCAAAGTACTAATATCCTTTCCGTGTTACCTTTCAATTTACCCCTATTGTCTTGTCTGCTCCATCTGTGGTTCTTGATAATAATACTTACAATTTCCTCATATGAGTACATTTTAGTTGAGTTTTTTAGAAATCGAATATTAAAAAAAAGATCAGTTAGCCTTCTCAACTATTGCTGTCACCTGTATTCCAAGACGAAGAGAAGAAGGAGCAGAAGAAATGAGTATGCCTAGTTGAGACAGAGCATTCCATTTTAGAGGGTCATCTATAGCCTGAAGACAAAGGGAATAAGGCAGCTACTACAGACAATAGAAGAAGATTCTAGCTTTCCCTTGTACGCCAGAGAGGATATGTACCTTCTTACAGGAGAACAGAAGGCCGTGATGGCAACGTCAGTTCAAATATAACAAAAAAAGAAAATTCTCAAAATTTACTTTTCGAAAGGAGTCAGTGAATAAGAACACAGAGTGATGCCTAGATTCTACTACACTTCCAATCAAAGAGAAGCCAAGATCCTCCTTATAAGCATAGTAAAGAACACTCTCAAGATCAACAAGAACCAGACCATTGCATAAGCTAAGATGTACTGCTATGCCAACTTTGAATCAGTTTTTGCCTTTGCCAGCAGCAAAGAGATTGAGCTTCAGGAGCCAACCATACTGGAAGAACGTGAACTAAATGAACTATAGACCAATATTAAAGCCTTTCAGCATCTTAAATACCATTTATGGTTTGTGTAAGTGTTGAGTTACAGGATAACGCTCGGAGTTCCATTATCTCCTGATAAAAGCTTTACTGCTGTTCCAAAAGCAAAGAAGAAATCAATTATAAAGAGTTATCTCACCTTATGGATGCAGACTGGTATGCCCTCAAAAATCACTGGACTTCTCCCCTTTTGCTAGCCAGAAAGAAGGATGGGACTCATCACATAGCTTGGGACTACCAAAGATTGAAAGACCTTATGAATAAGATTCTTGTCCCCTAATGCACATGACAATGTCTTGATACAACTAAAAGGAGCACGCTACTTTTCAGCCATGGACTTGTAAAGTGGGTATCAGCGAATAGAACTATCACCAGAAAACCAGGAGAAGTCTGCGCTTGTCAACAGTTGTTGAGATTTTGGGTTTGGTCAACTATAGGATATTAAACCCAGCCATAATAGCCCTAATGCCTTTTAGAACGCCGCTACCCTTGTTGTATTATCTGTAACCTTGGCCGATTAATTCCAATTGGGTTTCTATCTGATATTGTGTTAGATTTTCTGTCCCAAGTATACAAATTTATTTATTAATTAATACAAATGCTGACTTTCAGAGAATCAATCCTAATCACTTGTTACTCAAATCCAGTTCCCCAAACCAGTCCTATTCACGTTGATTGGATATTAACAGAATTATTCAATCAGATCTATCATGAGCATCCCCACTGACCACTACCCTAAACATGTACCCAATATTGGACAGACAACCACCAAGTTGTACCTGACGTCCTACATATATCTTCAAGCCTCAGAAGAGGATTGTCCACGGTCAATTATTGTTTCATACATGGGAAAATCTAGAATATTCAGGAGGTGCAGGGAAGACTGACTCATTAGAAGCTAGGGTATAAATTTGGAAGAGCCTTTTATTGAAAGGAAAAAATTTGTGACGGCGTTCTGGTAGCTATTATCAACAGCGAAATTTTAGTAAACACTCACGATGGATCTTCAGAAGCTTGAAGTACCCAACAAGACTACAGAGAATCTGGAGAAAGTATGTAATTAAAGGCTTACTTTCTCATCAAGCTTTGTATTTTGAGGCATTATATCTTCATGCAGTTATTCCTAATGTAGTGCAGATATACCTGTGCCAATCTTGCTTTACTGTAATCTCAATTGCAACATTCTGTTGCTCACTACAGGGTGCACCTTTGACAACATATGGAGGAAAATAAGGAACCAAATAACATGGTTAAAATCTCAACCGGGACACTATTGGCTTTAGTTACATTTATCCCCTCAACCCATGGATGTATAGGAGTACAACTGAGACCACCTCCAGCTTAGGATTTTAAAACAAGGACAATGATGCATACACTATGGAGCACATTCCCATAGAAACGCAAGCCTCACAGTGTCTAGATTTGATGGCTAACATCAACCCAAACATTTCAATGAGGTCATGGAGTGGCTCCTCCATGGATACTGTCTCTCCGCCGAAGCTATCAACAAAGCACACGTGGGAATGTTCAGAAGCTATAAGAACCAAGACTATCTATATGAAACTTTTGTTTATTCTAGGAAATGATGATGTCCAATGTGATCTTCTTGGTCACTACTCGGGCGCAAGTAGTCAGATGTGATTTCCTGATATCCATTCAATGATTAACAGACCATGCAAATTTTTGTCCAGAAGCACATTGAGATTAGAAGACTGGTCAAGATTGTAGAAGTTAACTTAAGGACAAGCAGCTATTAGAAATAAACTGGACAGTGTTTTTTAGGGTCACGCAGTCATTTTGCACAACCAATGTCAGGAAAGCGAAGCTAATTGCTGAGTAGAAAATTTTTCCAACCAACTAAATTGCAATTTAAGTCGCATCATTGACGAGATACTGGACCATCATGTGGCGTCAATCCAATAGTGGCCAATGGAACCCATCGATGTGGCCAGGTCAATGAGTACCTGAGATAATAAGTGGCGTGACATACAGCTGCGGAGGACGCCAATCAAAAGACCAAACTCAGACAGGTTTTTCATTAGGCAGTATGTAGAGAGTTGGTCTGGTTTTTTCCATCACTTAGCACAGTATTGATCACAACAAGTGAAATAAGGACATTTAGAAGAGACTGTTGCAAGTTAAGACAGACTCAACGGCCTTGAAACGTCTGAAAAGAGCCATACAATCTTCTAACCGCTTATATAAAGAGATTAACTTATTAAACAACATGGTACGGGCCAAGGGCTTGAAACCACACACCTCACAAGGAAAAGAAACATGAAAGCCTGACTTGCAATTTCAAGACTAATAATGTCAGAGGTTGAGTATTTCTTGGAGCGCGAACACTAATACCTTAATAACAAACTATACCGGTTTTGGATGAAATCAGAGGTGGACTCTGTAGATGCTAGCATGGACCTCCTACCAGATAATCAAAGGAAATCTTTACTGATGCGCATAAGTCTAGTACAACGGACTCAGAATCTATAGTTGATGATGCTCCTTTGGGAAAAATTTCTGGTGGTTCTGACTTTGATACTTACCCCAAACAATTAATCTAAACTACTATTAAAAAAACTCATACTTGCACTGCCTTGACTTTCTCTGAAAACCCCAATGAAACACCAGCTCACCATACGTTGATTTTAAGACAGCTAACTCTGACTTGCTTAAATTTCAGCTCAAGGGGTCAGCAGCACTAACCTCATGACTTCAAAATGAACTCAGCTGAGTAACCAAAGGATGCCTAGAGTTTAAGTGTTATTCAATTAACTTGTTATTGTTCGTCAAAAAGGGGAATATAAACACTTTCTTGCAACTGTTTGAGATTAGCTGAACTGCGCAATTGATAAAGGCTAAGCTGGTGACTTCAATGAAAACGTTGGATCAGAGAGTTAAAAACTAGTGATACCCATGATATCTGAGACCAGTCTATCCCACCAGAATGTGAAGAACATAATCATAAAGAAATTTAGTGGAACGGAGATAATTTTGACAAGGAAGACTACCTTCCTTAATATTCCTTCAAGAAGAACAATGAAAATAGAGTTTGTTGAGCACGTTTACCTCAAGGCTCAGGTGCTATATGGTGCAAAAGTTTTTAATAAAAATGAAACATAGATTGGCTTACAAGCCATTTTTGGACCTTACAAAAACAGTACCTTGTCATGCTACCAATATTAAGTGACTATAATTTATCTCAGATGGTGAACTATCTTTACTGCTGCGCTGCAACCTTTGACGCATCCATTAAGGAGTATCACAATAACCAAGAGAAAAGGAGCAAGCCCATCCAACAGGACACCGAAGAGACTGCACAACTGTCACCATTACTAGAAGGCCTGAAATCAGCCACATCATATGTCACCAATGTGGCATGAAGGGGCACTACGCTAGTCAGCGCAATGCTAAGGGGCCCAAACCCAAGCATCGTGTGAGAGAGGAGGATACCAAGGGCAAGGAAAAAAGTGGGTGGAGAAAAACAATATCTTATACTTCCTCTAGATCCCAACATATCCCAGTTTACCATGACGCCCTGACGCCCTCGCCTTCTCAAGTCATCATTGCTGAAAACATACTAGCATCTTTACCCATTCACAATGAAAGTAAACTATAATCCAGGCAGTTAAAGTAGTATCAACGCCTCATGTACAGCAGCTGGAGCAGTATGGACTATTAATTGCTTCTGGTGATATACCAAAGCTATAAGGGGTTAACATGGCTATACCCTTGGAGAATTAAAGAAGACTAATCCCTACTCTATGATGAATTACAGTACTTTTGGACCAGGCTAACAATTTTGATATACACTTAATAAACACCACACAATCTTGCTATTTTGAGAGTATGTACATTATTTCGGCATAGTCAAGGTCTGAGTCAGGACTATAATAGATACAGGGCCCCTTTTAGTATTTTATTAAATCATTAATCAATAAACTTGGATATCGCCATATGTCATTCACTGCAAAGAATACAGAACAGCGGTAACCAACTCAGCGCTCTCATTAAGTGCCTACAGCGCACTGTTGTTAAGGTCTGGCTCCATCATTGTGTCAGCTTTCATGATTAACCTACCATACACCCTTTACATTATCCCCATTGAAACCTCCTTTTAGAGAAATTCCCAGAGCCAAAATAATTTTGAGGAAAACAATATGCAATCTTTGGTCAGATAATTCTAATGAATTACAGGAGCAGAGACAAGCAGATAGAGAAACGAGCTCTGTTGTTCATGAATCTAACATTTAAAGATGTAATTTATCCATTGGCTATATAAAGGGCGCGGTCATACTTGATATTTAATGAATCAGAACTTTAAATCAGAAGGAATTATTCTAAGTGCTGACCACAACTGACCATTATTACTGGCTATCAGGTCATAGTATACATGGATAACAATCTGAAAATAATATCAGGTCTATGCAATGAAGTATTCAGGATCTTCAGATGCTCACACTGTGAAATAACCATAGCACTAAAGTTCATACTCTAAGATCTTGGAGAAAAAAAGAATATTACTAGTTAACCTCTACCCCTACATAATTCAGATAAAATGACATCAAATAGTTACCATTCTCCACATCCTACTGATGGAAGAAGTGTATTTCATACAATATTCAGGTTTCTAAAAGAGTTTGGGTTGGAGGAAAATTAGTAAGGCAATTTTCTCAGGAATGCCTTACAAATCTCTGCTTGGCTTGATGTAAGATGAAAAAATCAGGCGATGGCATTATTCATTTAATACAAGAAAATCTTTGTAACAGGTGACTTTAATTTGGGGTTTGCTGAGGATGTGATGCATCACATCAACACTGGAAACCATCAACTAATCTTCCTTAGCCGCATTTTCCTGTCCAAGATGTCAGATAAAGTAATCAATGAGATAATCCACATCTGGTTCAGAGGGTATGCTGGTACCATCAAAGAGCCTGTGTGCGTCACCTCTTCTAATCCCAAAAAGAAGGATGGTTCTAAGCAGGTTGTAATCACTCACCAGCAACTCAACATCATAACAAAGAAGGACTCTTACCCCTTTCAAGAAATAATGATGGAATTACCTGACTTGTCAGAGCAAAGTACTTCTCTTTGATGGATCTGATTTCCAGCTACTGGAAAATAGAGTTACCCCAGGAAGAACAAAATTATGTGCCATCATAATGACCCAAGGGCTGTTCCAACCCACGAAAATGTTACAGAAGTATGCAATGCCTTCGCAAGATTACAATGGGTCATGGACTGCACACTGGGAGATCCTAAGGATTTTTCATTTTGGTTTACTTAATGACATAGCCGTTTTCTTAAGGACGTTCAACAAGCACTTGCTCCATCTGGAGGAATTTTTCGCCAGCTCGCTGCTGCCAAACTGAAAGTTAAGCAAAAGAAGTATAAATTTTATTAAGAATTAGTTGAGTACCGGGCTTCATTATTAACAAGGAGGGCTTACAGCCCCTGCTGGCCAAACTAGAGGCCATTGAGAAGTTGAGGACGCCGGCCAGAAAACATGACATCCAGGTTTTCCTAGTAATGGTTGAGTATCACCGGCGGTGCATAGAAACCTTTAGTAAAATAGAGGAGCCGCTAATTAATCTGTTGAAAAATGAAACCCAAAAATAAATGGACAATGAACTGTCAACTGGTGTCAGTAGAGTGCTGTAACACACTTGTTTTTCAAAAGGTGGTAAGGAAGCACAGCCACATACAAGGGAATTAGTCATTGGCAGAAGAGGGAACAGGGAAGCTAAAAAGATGCATGTGCATAGGGGACCTAAGGAAACTGGTGTACAAAATTGTATACGTAACAAGACATCCATAAAATGACATAACTTGGTATGACCCAGGCAAAGTCCATAACCAAGTGAAAATTGGTGTCGGAGATACTTGTGTGCTTCAATATGGAGGTAATCAGGGTTGCTAAGGTGTGCACCAGAGAACATTGTTACCTTAAAAAATGTAATGACATATTTTGTTAGAAATCTTCTTGAGGAGGTCTGCAGAGAGGTCAGAACAAGGGACCATATGTGAGTTAAAACAGATGTGGTTTCTTAAACTAATTTGTCAACATTGAAAGTTGGTCTTAAAACTAATAAAACAGACATATGAAATCATTTTTTCAACAGGCACAGCACTGCACCCAATCCAAAAATAAGCACAAAACACCACTCTTTGTGGTTTATAGCTTGAGTACACTCACTTTCAGGTGATTGACTGCAAATAATTTTGCCAGATTTGGCAATATGGTAAACTGAACGTAACCTGAAGCTCGTTCTTCAAGCAAAAATAATGTATTGTCTTCATGTAATAAATATCTGGTGCACCGCAAGGCTGAGGATGTAACTCCACATGTACATCACGCGCACCCCATGAACCAACTTGTGCATATTTTCCCTTACCCAGCGTTAGTCCTGGGTGTGCTTCAGGTCAGGCAGTTCCATTAGCTTGTTGCTTTTGGCCTCACGCCCTTCACTATTTTTACTATCTGTCCCTACTATTATGTCAAAAAATCATAATACACTCCCATTATTTTAATGCTCCACCCCTCTTAGGGGCTTCTGCCATAAAGAAGTAATTTTGAGCAGGGGCCAGCTTCATGGCAGCAACGATAAGTTTGACCTTGGGCCCTTCTGTATAATGGAAACTCTCGTGAAATGCATCAATGAGGTCCTGGGCATGAACACACTCATGTGCTGGGACGCAGTGTTCTCTGTTGCGTCACAACCTTTCCATGACACCAGGTACACAAATATCCTCTTCACACTTTGGGCGGCTACCAACTCTTCTACTTCCCACTCTTGGGTCTCTTCTACAAGTTATACATCTGGGGTCTCTGGCGACGGACCCTCAAACAAGGAAAACTTGCTCTCATTGAACACCTCAAAGAACCAAAATGCTGAGGGGATACTAACAGGTATGAGGCATGACCCACCTTTCTGACAATGCGGTAAGGTCATATCCTCTTCAGGATCATTTACTGCATGTCTTCTTGATTGGGATATTTCTGGAATTTAGTATCACGAGATCTCCTTCATTGTAGGCTAGCCCCACCCATATCTTACCATCTGCATTCTCCTTATATACCTTCATAAGGGCCTCTAATTAAGGCAACCCCTTGGTGCACCTTATTGATGGACCTGTAAAAATTCACCACCGCTTCCACCCTAGACCCCACATGGGTTCCGTATTAGATGAATGGATAAAACCATAGTTGGCAAAGAAGGGAGAGCACCCAATGGAAGTATATTGGGGTGGTTATAACTGAATTGAACCAGATGAAGATGGACAGCTTAATCAGAATAGTCAGTTATGGTGTAAACCCTCAAGAACTGCTCAAGGCACTGGTTTATTCGCTCTATCTGCCTATCTGATTAGGGGTGGTAGGCAGTAGAGCGGCATGGAAAAATCCTAAGTGTTTTGTACAATTCATATCAAAACACTGATGTGAACTGGGGTCCGCAGTAGATAATAGTCTCTTGGGGCACCCCATTGAGGCAAAAGACGTGAGAAACAAAGAGCCTAGCCATCTCCGCCGCTGTTACTGTGATGTTACAGGGAATGATAGGGCGAACTTATGTAAGCCAGCCCACCACTACCATGATAAAATCATAGCCCTCTGACGCAGGTAGCTCCACAATAAAATCAATTAGTAAGGGAAGTCTGGGGCCCCTATGACTTTTGAACAGGTACCAACAACCTTGCGAGAAGATGGCGATTTGACTTCATCTTATTGTAGATTAGACACTCCTTACAATACCTGACAACCTTTGCGGTCAAGCTTTCTAATTATATGTGCAGATAATCAGGTCTAAAGTCTTCGCCTTCCTGAGGTGCCAAAATTGATTTCATCATGGTGGTCCTTAACTATCTCCAGGCGGAGTGGTCCAGCAGGAACCCATAAGCTTCCTGACCACACCATCTCGCCCTTTACATGGTAACTTTGGTAATATCCTCTTGATAAACTTATTCTTGGCGAGGACCATAGTATATTTTACTGCTAAGGTCTAAGAAAGGACAACTTTTCTGAACATACCCTATTTCTCCAAGTTTTCCAGAGTAAAAGAAAAGGCATGCAAGCCATGGTAGGGGGCTGCTTGGATACAATTTTACCTGGAGTAATCTTCAAGTGGGAAAATGCAACTTTACCTCCTTTGGATTAGTAGATAAAGTAGGGTTCCCACTTAGGGCATCAGATAAACCATTCTCTTTGTCCTTAATAAACTCATAAAAGAGCACAAATTGGGCCAGGGTCTCATGCCAGCGGGTTGCCGTGAGGTCAGGACATGAGGGGCACGGCAGTACAATAGGGCACAGTGATCTGTATGAACGCGGAATGGTTTAAACCCATGTAAGTGATGACTCCAATAAGCATCTCCTTCTATACCGCCAGGAGTTCCTTGTCATAAACAGCATAATTTAACTCAAAAAAGACGTTTTTCCTAAAAAATACCCCATGGAATGTTCAACTACATCTTCTACATTCTGCAAGATTTCAACAGATATAGAGTCTTTATGCATCAATAGCCACTATAAACTTACTTGCAGGGTCAACTTGGTGAAGAACTACCATGGAAAGCAGAATACACTTCACTGATTAAAAGATAGACTCTAGGGCGGAGGACGACTGGAGAACCTTGGCCCCACTAGCCTTATACTAAGTCTCCGCTGCCTCAGAGAGACTAGATGTAATTTTTGAAGGAAAGTACAGGTCCCTGAAAGGCTCCTTGAATCTTTAACTGAAGTTGAGGTGGGCCACTCACAAATCACCTCTTCCTGTATGGAGTTATTATATGGCCTTTATCAGAAATGATGTTGCTCAGGAAAGTGACCTGAGACTTAAAGACACTGATCTACTGATTTTAAGCGTCAGATCCGCCGCCCTCAAGTGCTCCACTACTTGCCGCAGTTGAATTGAATGGGTTGCTTGATCTGTGGAGAGCATCAGAATGTCTTCCATGTAAGCCACAGCACAAACCCAGTAGGTTTCTATAGCTGCATCTATATGAGGTTGGAAAATAGCAGGTGCATTCTTAAGGACAAAATGCATAACGAAATTGGAAGATACCCTTTCTGGTACAGAATGCGGTGAGCCATTCCTTTTTTCTTTTTTTATTGATCTGATTAAACGCAATTAAGTGGTTTAATTTGGAGAAGATTCTAGCCTTCTCCACATAGCGAGCAATTTGTGACTCCATTTGGATAGGATGCAGATATGGTACAGTGACATTATTTGAATTCCCATAATCCACGCATGGGCTTGGAGTACCATCTGCCTCTTCCACAAAGAGAATTGGTGAGTATACTGAGATGTACGCTTAAATATGGCTCCTTTTCCCTATTGATCTTTAACCCACACATCCAAGGCTGCCTCTCCCCTCGAAGTCAAAGGGTAGGTGGGAGAGGAGATGTACACCAGGTCAGTTGTGAGTTTGAAATCACAATCAAACTCTAAATAGCTGGTTTGACACTGTAATGAAGCCGCATCAAACAAGGATTCCAACCCCTCCAAACAGGAAGGTAAGGGTACCCCAAAGTGGGCTGCAGCAGGGGTGTAAGGCTGAGCGTGTACGCCTTTGTCCAATGGCTCAAAATTCCCTAAGCGTTACCTTCAGACATGTTGATTACTAATTACTGACCACTTTTGAGATAATGACAAGCTATTAGCTTTCAAGTTGATTCTAACATCAAATTACGCCACCACTTCACACCCAAAAAAAATTTACAGGAGATTTTTTAACTTCCTGGAAGCGGTCAGAAAATGGTATTCACCAACTTGATAATCTACCAGGTCCTTAACCTTCAGTGTGGGAATACTCTGGAAGGCCCTGACTTAACCATGACATCAGGCGAGTAATTTTACTCAAGGTAGTTAGCTAAGTTTTGGTCAATAAAATTCTCAGAGGCACCAGTGTCCACTATTTTCGCTGTTTTGAATTCCTAAAAGGGGATGAATGAGTAGCAGAAAGCAGTAAATAGCCAATATAATCTTTAGTCAACCAAGATAAAGCCAACAACATATCTTTACTAAAACTCTATCAGGCATAATCACGTCACTAGGAAAATTTAGCATCAAAAAGTAAAGGGATAGTTACCCACTCTCACCACTGAGGACACATACCCACATTGCCATCAGCAATAGAATAATTATCTGAAAATTGTAATAAAAGTTTCTTTTCTGCCTCCTGCGGCCTGCATATCATAGTGGGGTCAAGCGAGGATTATCAGGGGTAATGTGGTATACTGAATTTGGCTCTAAGCTGGGCCCATAGGAGCCGATAATCGGTTAGTTAGAATTTATATAGTTTCCATTATAAAACGCGTTTTTTGGCGTCAATGAAAAAATGCTCAATCTGATAGCCAACTGGTTATTGGTATTCAATACCATTAAATAAGGCCACTCATCAATGGCTCAGATGGTCTCCCAGGAAATAATGTTGAAGGGTAAACCATATCTGATTAACTGGCTACTTAAAATTTGAGGCTAGACTCATCCAAACGCTCAAATTCCCCAAAGAAGGAGGAATAATTGGTGGAAAGTCCTACCCCAGAAAGGAAAAATCCATAGTATTGGGCGCCATATTTATAGGGGCTGCTGCGGGTGACATCATTGGAGCTAAATCAACTGAAGCATCTAATAAAGATTTAGGGCTAGACTCATGCTCGCCTTACAGTATCCCTAAAACTGAAAGAATGGAAAGTTATGAAATCTCCCATTTAAGAAGTGTTCTTAAGTTTTAGGGCCCTTATTTATAGGGGCCTCCCCAGGGTAAAAAATGATGGTCAAATTATATAACCCTTTCCAATTGGGGCGGGAAAATCACTTTAAAGAGCTTAAATAAGCTGGTCAAAATTTGGCAGGGGAATCTTATCATACCAGGGCGTTTCTTGCGGGATTATCTAATATGTAACTGGGTTTCAGCATTTAAACTATATATGGCAGTGGTAGGGTCTGGGACTGGTCACAAAAGATATTTAAATAACATTTTAATGTGCGTTCAACCTGATACAGAGCAAAGATCTCATAGAAGGTGAAGGATGACACGTCCATATGATGCTGTTCCAAGAAACTTCCAAACCCTCCACAGATTTCCAGAAAAGCGGATTGATCTCAGAACACTATGAAAACCCAGTTAACTGCACCAATGGATAGCTGACACAGCAAATCCACCCCATGATATGGTAGACGAGAAAAATTTGAACTCTTGAAAAGAGAAGCTACCAAAGCGATGGAAGCAAGCGCCTGTTAGATTTCAGATCTACTTCTGTGGTAAGTCTAAAATTGCACCATCAAAATTGTGAAGGGTCTAAGACCACCAGGTGCAAGCAGGAAGGGTGGTCACTCCCTTCTGCTTCAGCGAGAATAAAGCTGAGAACACTACCAATAAAACAAATGAAAATTCTGTGGTGAGAACCGTAGAGACCGTGATAAATGTCCAGAGCACCCAGTTAACGCTCAAGGAGAGCCCCACATTGATAATTCTCATGAATTTATTGTAAAGGGGTTGGTCAATTAAAGTCAGGAGAGTGATTGTAAATCTCTCATTTCCTGAGAGGTGGTGCAGAATGCACTTACTCACAAAAGGGAACTAGTCACTAGCAGAAGAGGGTATAGGGCGCCTCAAAAATGCGCTGATGCACAGGGAACTAAGAAAAGGGCGTATAATGTTGTATAAGTAACAAGGTATTTAAAAATGCCATAACATAGTTGGACACCAGGGAAGAATCCAAAGAGATTGCAAATCAGTGTTGGGTGATTGTGTGCCTCGATCTGGAGGGAACCAGTGTTGCCAAGATGTCAACCATAGATTATTATTACCTTAACAAAATAAAAGATGACCTATATTGTTAGAAAACTCCTTAAGAAGGTCTGCAAAGAGGTCATCACTGAGGACCATCTGAAAATTAAAATATATGTAGATTATATTAAAACCACTCTACGAACAAAGGAGGTTGGTCACAAAATATTAATTAAATAGAAATGGAATACAGTTTCTGTTAGGCGATGCACTGCGCCCAGTTCAGCCAATAAGCGCAAACTATCATAATTTGTGGTACTATAACTTGAGTACACTCAAACTCATGTGATTGACTGCAATTGGTTCTGCTGTAGTTGGAAAGATGGTAAACTGAAAGGGCTTTAAAGTCCTGTTCTTCAAGCAAATGTAATGTACTTTCTTCATTTAATAACAACTGGTGCACCGCAAGGCCAAGGATGTAACTCCCCTATGTGCATCACGCGCGTCACAAAACTAAATTGGGTATATTTTGCCCTTACCCAGCGTTGGTCCATGGTGTGCTTTATGTCAGGAAAGTTCATTAGCTTGTTCCTCTTGGCCTCTTAACACCTCGACCTATTTTTTAAAATTCATTTTCTAACAATGTCATTTAGCCATGACAACTGGATATCAACTAACTATGCACCTGTCTCACCTAGTTCCAATTTTTATTTATCCAAATTTTAATAAGCTGTTTATAATCCATACAGACGCATCCCTCACTGCTTTAGTGGCCATGTTGTCCCACCTCAGTGACAAAGATGTAGAACATCCTGTAACATACTGTAGATGGATATTAGACATATATGAGAAGAATTACACCTTTACCAAGAAGAGTTGTTTATTGGTTATTTATGCGTGCAAGTAATTATAGGTCTACTCTCATAGAGCAATTCAAGGGATTAACAACCACTGCTTACTTAGTTGGCCACAGAACCTCAAAGATTCAGAAGATTTCACCTCGCTGTGCACTGAAATTGCAGGTGAACGACTTTAAAATTTAGCATTATCCCAGTGTGAACACCCAGAATGCTGATGGACTTTATTACATTCCTACAATTGTGTTAGCTTCTGACAAGGCAGATAGCCTTTATCTCAAGACAATTAGCAGGCAATATGACAAAAAAAAATAGAAAAAAACCAACTTACTTTGGATCAACTATTAAAAAAACACCGCCATCAAGGGCAGGAAACTATAATTTTTAACTGATAGAAGAGTTAAATACATTTTACCACAACGAATCAAGCATACAGATCTAATCCTTAGAGCTCACAGTCATATGATACAGAGTATTTAGGAAGGTATACAGACATTAGACCAACACTACTACCTGGAATCAATTTACTTTAATATTCATGAAGCCCTCAGCTGCTGCAGGTATTGTTAAGTGGAAGTGCTGTATTTTTTTAGTACTAGATGGTCCCAAGTGGAAGTGCTGTATTTTTTTTTTTAGTACTAGATGGTCCCAACCCAAGGGGGGGGGGATTCATCGATGTAGTGGAAGTGCTGTATTAAAAAACACTTTGTATCAATTGGTCAAGCCAATTTTGCTTTCCAAGCTTTTCCAATTAGCATTTTGGGATCGCTAACCACCGCAGATGCCAATTTACTTTAATTTTTGATAGCCATTGAACACCTTACAAAGTGGGACAAAGCTAAACTTATTTGAGACCTGAAAACCCACAATGACTTCCAAAAATTTAACTTATATAACATCATTTATATACATGGGTGCCCCAGTTCCATATGATGGAGACTAAAACTAGCTTCAATACCCAGGTAATTACCAAAATTAGCAAATTGATGGGAGTCCGCATATCTTTTTATGCCCTATCTCCCTGAAACCAATGGTACAGTGGAACAGGTCAACTATACTTTAGTTAGTATCCTACAGACATTGGCGTCAATTACCATCCAGTTGGAGTTCCTCTTTCTTTCCTCAATCTTTTCCTATAATATCACATTCCATGCATTTATGAGAAGATCACCATCTCAACTCATGCATGGTCAAAAACCTGCACTACCTCTAATCCTTACTCCTGTATTAATGGAGAAGGAATGACCCCCAATTGATACTTAGAGAACATCGCTCTAACATTGATAAAGCACAAATAAAAGGCTTCTTCTAACGCGCTGGCCAGGAAGATGTGATGTAGTGAACCTGACAACTATGAAGCTCCTCCATTTGCCCTATCTCAGCATAGAGGATCAAGTGCTATACTACAATAAATGGGTTTGAATTATTGTTGGGATTCTCTAAGAAAGGTGTATGCCTTGTCCTAGGAGATTTTCAATATATAATCATGTGCGTGACTTGACCTTCAAGCTACTAAAATAGTCCCATAAACTTTCAAATTAAGGTTCAATACCTTATCATCAATTTTTCTCAAATTTGGGGTATTACCTAAATTAATTAGAATTCAGCTTAAAGCATTTTAATTGTATTTGTGAATATTTTTCTTATTCCATGGCCACATTAACATGAACCTATCATCAATGGCCCAAGAATCCCAATATATTCATCAGCTGTTCATTCAGGAAGCTAGAAAGTTGGACCTCTAAACCTGTACTATTGGAAGATCTCCTACTTGAGGTTAATACCAATTTAACTTATGCTACGACACTATTACTAGGAGATCAAGAAGCCAGCCAACCTTTGAGGTGGGAACAATGATGAACAAACCACTTGGTAATCAAGAATAATCAATGAATCACTCTTTGAAATCCCCAATAAATCAAAATTTTTATTTTACTTTTAACAATAAGATAAGTACATACTTACCTTAAGATAAAACTCTTTTTTGGTGAATATCTTATTTTTTATTATCTAGCTTAAATTTATTTGAATGTTAAAAGTCTCGTCCATTGCTGCTTCTTATAAAGCCTCTGTCCTCTTGACTAACTTTAGCCTCTTACAATCTGACACTATGTCAGGATCCCAACGCTAGCACCTGAGAGTGCATCTGGTGGAGATTCAATATCTGGTGCTCACTACAGGGGCGCTTCAAAGACGCACCCTGAGGAGATTTCTCAGCCTTGGATGATAGGAATCAAACTACAGCTAGCACTTCAGGTACAAAACTTATGGCCTACTTTCTCTGAAATAGCCAAGATGAAGTAACTTTGGAGAGCGATTATAGCATGAATATCATTGTGTATTTTGAACAAGAAGGTCCTTTACGTTCCAAATCACTTAGCCAACTTAAGCCCTTTAACTTCTTATCATATATGCCTGCTATAATTAAAACAGATATTAAAGAGTATTATAGACAACATCATATAGTGAAGAGATTGAAAAAAGTAATACATTGTTTTGAGAAAAAAGCAAAGCGCTACAAAAATATATGGGACTGTGAAAGAGATTACACTTGGAAAAAAAATCACACAGCAAACATAACTTGCCTCTAGGATATCTTGCTAGTTGTTAAAAAGCCTCTGAAAATCTCTTTCCAGATTTAACTAAAATAAGAAGAAGCTAGCCAAGATAATTTTACCCTCAGTCAAAGGAAGTATACCAAACCAATTAGAGTGCTCAAATTCTAATAAAAACCAATAATTATATAATAAACTAGTATTTATTTAGGTAACCATAAAAAATACATTTTTGATATTGTTTCCTACCTTGCTGTCTCAGAACAGAAAATGGGAATAGAGATCATTGGTTTTTTGACCCAAAAGTATCAAACGGAAAACCAAACTTGGCCATTGAACCTTGTAAGAACTATAAGGGTAATTAATCTGGGACAAAACAAGAACTAGTCACTGAACTCAATGATGGGATTAAACTTCAAGAACTCCATGAAAGCAAAAAAATATTACCAGCTAATCAAAATGCCAAAAGCTCTGGACAGAACGCTTGTGACTTACCTTCTCACAAGTAAAGACAAGCCCAATGATTTCTCATCAGCAAGCTTGTCACCCATCGATTTTGATGGCTCTCTCTGAAAATTTGGCCAGATATTGCTAAAAGGAATAATTAAGCTTACCTGGTTCCGCTCTTGGCTTGGGATAGCACCAGGCCTGATAAACCAGAGCCCACAATATATATGAATGGTCTGAAATCTGAGGCCAAATAAATAAATTGTGATAAAAAGCTGAAAACTTACCTTGAAAAGGCAAACTGTTATCCCAGCCAGAAAGGCAAGACACTGCACATTCATCTGAGCCAGGATTTGTCCCCAAAATCAGGAATTAGACTGTAAGTTTATACAAGCTGTTCCCTGAAGATTGCACCAAGATGAACCATCACGCCATCAACTATTTAAGTAAGAGTTTATGAATGCTCCAGAATAAAGTATACCATTGACCTCAACTCTCAATCTTGCACCTCATATAATGCCAAAACCAACGCCTTCAGTTTTGAGGCTGTTGAGTTAGCTTTTACCGTCAAAATTGGAGAGAAACTACCACTGAGACCTACCATGCTGTGGAGCCAGACTTGGAATGCTCCGCAAATCATTCCAAGGTTAAATATGACGCCCTCGCCAACTTTTTCCGAGCCATGCATCAGTTTAAGGATCAGGAGTGAGGTGAAGGCCCACTGACAATAATAACCCTCCACAAGGTAATAAGTTTTGGCTTTTTTAACCCAGCGCCACACCACTGTATCTTGTGCTCTCACTTGTTCTATTGTGGAATAGATATACATCTGACGTTGTATAACTTGTTTGTCCTCAGGAGCAAATTGGGTCTATCTCCTACCTGGTTTCTGTAACATCACTTGCATCTCAAGCACGCCGTTATTTTCACCTATTAGCTAACTCCCAAATGAAAATCGCACTATCACAACTCAGTTACATTGGCAGTCCCCTCTCACAACTCCATCTTACATTAACAGTTTAACTCCAAACACCTCTTACTTGGATCCCCAGATCTCGGAATGCCTTACAAAGCATACCAAGATTGCCTGTGATACCCATGCCAACCTGTCTGCCACACCCAAGGGCAAGATTTACCTTCTTGACACCAAATTTTATGTACTGAATTATGGTCAGAACTTGAAGTAAACTATCAACGGTGACATGTCTCAGATGTTGTTATCCTATTACGTCGCCTCCAGGCAGTTCATTACAATTCGTTCGAGGTACACTGACCAGGGGATGGACAGTACCAAACAAAACTCAAAACGACAAAACAAAACTACTAACCAGGTGGGAAGCAGAAACTGCTAACCCACCATGGCAGAGGGTGAGGAGGGGTCGGGGGTTGGTTTTCAGAAAGACCCACCTTGATTAAGGGATGTTGGTTACAGTACTGGATCAGAGCAGAGAGCCAGGGCGTTGGGGCATCCGCATAGTGGGGGTTGAGGTCAGCGTAGTAGGAGTTTTCCTCTTCCATATCAAGATAATGATGAAAAGTGTTTCAACAAAAGCTTCGAGGAGAACTTCAGCTTCTTTGTGGGCTTCAGGAAGTTGGGTGAAAAGGGAGATACTGTGGCGGGTGATTTTGGCTGAGGGGTTGAATGAAGCAATCGTTGCGACATTCATAATAGCAACTTCAGAATCATTGATAGTTTTGAGATGTCACTGCAGGGAGATTCAGGGAAGTCGGAGGGGGGGTAAGAAGAGGGTGGGCAGTCCATGCTGGAGCTGAGCCACTGACTGGGCCACCGCGGTGCGTAGTTTTGAGCAATGAGGAGAGGCCACCGCAGCTAAGGCGAGCTGGTGATCACTTTGGAAGGGGCTGTATTGGGCAGAGGAGCGAAATGGCGAGGGGTAGGGGTTTCATCAAAGTCAGGAAGGAAAAATTCTGCCCGACCATAATCGCCTTGGCAGAGAGGTTGACCTGTATGCTTACTAATGAGGACATTACCTGATTCGTCAGTTTCAGCCAATAGATCCCATGGATTTTGGTTCACTGGAATAGTGGAGTTTAAATTTGAGTGAGTAGGATTGGGCGAATGGGCAGCTGCTTGGGTGCCAATGGTGGTCCAAGCATTGCTCTGATTGGCTGGGGTAGATTTAGGTGGGAGAGTGGGGCTGGAGGTTTTTTTTTGGGGGGGGGGGGGCTGATTTTCCATGTGGGCCCACTGAACGAGATTGAGGGTGGGAGGGGGCAGCAAAGCGCCCCATACTGAACCTCCAGAAGGAGGCTCAGAAGCCGCAGCAGCGGAATTGGCCTGAAGGCACGCTCTTTTTGCATGGTCAAGGCCAAAGCAGAGGGAACAAATCTGCTTACCATTATCGACCCAAGCTTAAAAGAAATGATCAGGCGCTGCAGCCACACTAGCGCGGGGTGGGATTTGTTGGGCTATGGTAGGGTGGTGTGGTATGATGGTGGCTGTTGCCTGAGGAGCAGCAAGGCGCTCCGCAACAGATGGAACGGCAAAGATAAGGTTAGGCTGAGTGCCATAAGCCATGAGCCCCACGACCAACTGGTCATACAAAACCTGGGGTGGAAGGTGGGATGGGAGATTTGCAAAGGATACCACCAGCGTGGTGTCTGAAGGGAGGCGAGTACAGGTTGTGGGAATGGGGTTTTTTTATAAATTAGAGGAGTTTGTGCTGCCGCTTCAGCATCCTCCTCAGATTGGAACCCAACGTCAAAGTAGCCCTTAAAAGGGCGGAAGTCTATAAAGCCAGCTGGCGCAAAGGCTGCAGTGGCTAGCTCAATAATTGCCTTATCAGCATATGGGAACAAACGCCCATAGCCCACTCTGAGGCAATAGCGAATGGCAGAGCGAGGGAGGGCGAGAGGATGGGGGCGAGAAGGGTTGACGCGCGCCGGGTGGAGCGCTAAGTCCCATGGGGGGACAAAATGGTTGGAAGCAGTGGGTGGGCTGTTTGAGCCCATCTGAACGCGCTTGCCCGCGGGGCAGAAAATGCTAGGTGGGGGTGCACTGCTGCCCCACACTGGGGTGGCAGGCGGCGGAGCCAAGGACATCAAAGAATATGTTTGGGCAGACGGCTGTGGATAAATAAAACTTTAGATTTAAAATCGCTCAAAAGTGACCTCGAGCAGTAAAAGAAATCTCCAGGCAGTTCATTACGCTAAGCTCCAAATGCAAGGTCGCCAATACCAGAAGAACTTTCAGTACTTGGACCAGGATCTCCTCAAAAATGAAGACCCAGCGTGGCCTCTTAATCTAAATTGAGCTGGCTCAAGCCTTGACTGGCCATTATCAGAGAAAAAATTTTCAATCTTAGTTAAAGTTCATCATTTAGTAAATAACAGGAATATATCACAAATACCTCAGCAATTCATTGGGTCAGTTATTTCAGAAAGTTACTAAGACTTACTCCCCTTGGCACAGCTTGAGGGGGGCTCTATCATGATTCTCCCTATGCAAGATGTAAGCCTTGTCCTGGGGAGAAGATTGACATATACTACTAGTATTAGTTGCCCTTCATGCTACTCAAATGTCCCATAAGTCCCAAAGTAAGGTTCAATTCCTTGTCATCAATTTGGCTCAAAGTAGAATATTATTTGAATTACTCCAATTTCAGCTTATTTATTTTAATTATTTTCGCGAATATTTTCTTTATACAAAGGCCATATTCACATGACTCCATAATTAGTGGCCCAAAAATCCCAATATTTTCATCAGCTGTTCATTCAGGAAGCTAGAAAGTTGGACCTCTAAACCTGGACTATTGGAAGAACTCCTACTTGAAGTTATTACCAATTTAACTTATGATATGAAACTATTACCAGGAGATCAAGAAGCTCATCCAACCTTTGACGTGGGAAAAATGATGGACAAACCACTTGATAATCAAAAATGATCAATAAATTATCTTTGCAATTCCCAATGAATCAAAATTTCACTTTTACTTTCAACATTACTATAAATAATTCTATCTTATCTTTAAATATGCACTTTTTCAGTGATATCTTATATTATTTATTTACTTTCTAGTTTAATTTTTTTCTAATGAATGAAGTATCGTCCATTGCAGCGTCTTATAAAGCCCCTGTCCTCTCAGCTGATTGTAGCCTCTTATTATCAGCAACTATGATGGTTTCCCCAACAATAGCACCTGCGAGTGCATCTGGTAGAAATCCAACAGATATAACAAGCAAGCTAAACAAATCTAGAAGGGCGTCTTGAGATCATAGAGAAGACTTTAAATGGCATGTATAAGCTTCTAGAACCCTTCAAAGTACATATCATCAACAGAGTACACGTCAGGTTCTTAAAAAATCTCTACCAGGGGAGCTGAGACTACAGTTTCTATAATCAATAATCCTGCCATCTGCCATAAACAATTCATAGATCCTCTGTTTGGTCAAGTAGTGAAAGTGTTGTCTTTTTGTTTTGATCTACATATGGACAAAAATTATCTACTTACTCATTCTGTATCTAATTAATAATTAACATGAGGTCATAAGTGATTGGGCCACTAAGCCAAGGTCAATCTATAGTATTAACTTTTTATACCTTTTTTTAAGTTTAATCTATGATGATAGTGTAACTTTATTTCCTCTCAATCTCACTTCAAGAGAATTTTATAATAAAAAGCGTTTGTTTTACCACCGCCATCTGGCCACACCCATTTCCCCAAAAAATGTCCATGGATCTGCCGCCTGCTGCTCCAATGTGGGGTAGTTGTGCTCCACCACCTAGCGTTTTCCACCCAGCGGGAAAACGCATTTTCATGGGCCAAATAGCCCACTATCTTCTTCCAGCCTTTTATTCTCCATGGGACTTAGTGCTCCACCTGGCGCGCATCCACCCTTCTTCCCCCATCCTCTCGCCCTCCCTCATTCCAGTATCCAATTTTGCCTTTGAGTTAACTACAGGCGTTTGTTCCCAAATGCTGACAAAGCAATTATTAAAGTAGTCACAGCTGCATTTCCACCAGTTGGCTTTATTGATTTCTGCCCATTTAAGGGCTATTTCAATGTTGGCTTCCAAAATGAGTAGGATGCTGCAGCAGTGGCTTCTACTCCAATAATTTACAAAAACACTTCTATCACAACAACCTGAACTTGCCTTACTTCAGACACCACATTGGTGGTGTCCTTTGCATCCCTCCCATCTCACCACCCACCTCAGATAATATATGATCAATTGATGGCTGGGCTTCTGGCTTATGGGACTCAGCCCAACCTTGTCTTCACTGTTCCATCTGGTGCAGAGCTCCTTGCTTCCCCTCATCCCACTGCAACCATAATACCACACCATCAAGCTATAGCCCAAAAAGATCCCCCCATGCCCATATTGCAGCGGTTCCTGAGCATTTCTTTTGGGCTCAGGTGGATAATGGTCACCAAATTTGTCCCCTCTGTTTTAGACTTGACCATTCCAAAAATTTTGCCCCTGAGCCATTTCCTCTGGTATGGCTTCTGAGCCATATTTTGTGGATTCTAAATGAGGTGTTTTGTTGACCCCTCCCACTCAACGTTCTCTTTTGAAGGGCCAGAGTGGGAAATAAGCCTCCACCAAATCACCCACCCACAAAAACTCACCCAAATTCACCCATAACAATCAGATTCAGTACTGGACCATCATTTGCACCTAAGTAGCCTATTTGACTCCTACACACCCAAATTTTTCATTTACTATTCTTGTGAACCAAAATCCATGGGACTTATTGGCTGAGATTAATGAATCAGGTAACGTTGTCACAAATGAGGAATCCAGTGAACCTCTTGGCAATATTTATTGTGTTTGTGCCAAATTTTACAATTTGGATTTTGACAAAAACCCATCCCCCAAGTGATTCACTATTAAACCCAATGCCATCCCCTACCAAAGTGACCACCAGCTCGCTTTAGCAGCGGTGGCCTCATTTCATTGCCCAAACCTATGCAAAGAGGTGGCCCAATCAGTTTCTAAATACCATCAAGGGTTGAGCACAATCGATTTTCCCCCTGATTTCCCCATTGATTTCCCCAAAGAAGCACAAGAGGAAATCACCAAATTAGCCACTGAAGCCAACAACACGGTCATGCATGTGGCACAACTAGCAGATTTTTACCCATCTGCTAAAATCATCTGAAAAAATATAACCAATTTATCCAACTCCCCAAAGCCCACATTCAAGCTGAACATCTTGTTGCGGAATTAGTTGAGGTATTAAGATGATCTTGAGGAAGGTAACCAATATTTCGCCCACATCCACTGACACCACGCTGATTCCCCAACGCCCTGGCTCTCCGCTTTTGTCCATTTCTACATCTTCAATGATTCTGTACAGCAGAATATGTCTGTAAAAGATCTGCCCAACCCCCTCACCCTCTGCCATGGTGGATTAGCAATATTCCACTCTCCGCCTGCTTGGAGGTTTTGTTTTGGTTTTTTTGATCCATTCATTCATTAATTCGGTTCTTTTGCTCATTGAGTATTGGTAATGTCCGCCCCCTGGTCAGCGTACCTCAGATAAATTTCAAGTTTCTATGACAATAATGTTACATTAGTTTGTATCAGCAACCACCACCAAAGAAAAGTAGTATGTAAAGTTAAAATTAATCTCTCGCCATTCAACTGGTGCTTAACCTCAAAATATTGATTTATGTCAAATAATCTAAGCCTGGAAACCTGGTAACGCAAACAATTTATCTATATTATCTACGTGGACTTACATTGATGTAAAACGTTGCTACCAGATTACCAGAAGTTTTCTTGAGTTTTTCAGAATCTCAGTTCATTAGGTTGTTATTACTACAGTGTAAATCTCCAAGACTAAGGCATTAGTCTAATTGTCATGCCAAAACACTTATGCTGATAAGTTAATATTATATGGTAGTTAAGTAATCAGATATCTAGTTTAGTAGCATTTCTGGAGTTTAGAAGCACTAATGAATCTTAGCTAATTAAAAGGAGATCTGTTTTATTCTAGTGCCATGTCTACTAACAGGAGCCAATAAGAAAACCTGTGAGCCCCCGCTACTGTTAGTGCTTAAAGACTACATGTGCTTTATTTTGAACGTTTATTTTAATGAGAACCTTATTGCAACAAATAAGTTTTACTTTGTCTTCCCTAAAAATTGGCTCATACAGTTCACTCTTTGTTTGGTGCAATTACCTGTGCAACCAAAATATGACGCCCTGGCGCCAATTTCAATATTGAACTTTCAAATAAATTTAGTTTATCTAAAAAATAATTTTATTGGTTTAACCATGAATATACTAAACTATTGATCACCATCTATCTGATTGTGTTATTTTGGTCCAATAACTTGGGTATGAGGTTGATGGTCATTTTCATTTATTTGTTTTGGTTAATTAATAATTTTTAATAGTTTATATAATTAACCCAACTTCATAATATACTTAGTAATGGCAAAATAACACTTGCAATAAATTTTTGTTTTTATTAATAAGTCAAATAAGTTGATAATTTTTACTTTGTAATTGGTATTAAATAGTATAAAAAGGATTTTTTAGAAAACAAAGCCTTGACCTAGGGTGAAAAAGAAAAATCCGCGACACTTGACCACAAAGGAATAAATAAGAAGAGTTATGAACTTATCTAAATTCAAATCAATCTAAAAAATTACTAATCACCTACCACTTGGCCAAACAATTGATTTAAAAAGACTGGATGGAGGATTGTCACACATACTAGAGCTCCAGGTGGTGTGGAAAAAAAACTGTATCATTGATCTACTGAAAGGTATAATAACTTATTTCCATCTACAATTAAAAGATATGAAAGAAATTAAATTTTAAATTGAATTTATTATATTTGAATTGTTTAAATCAATTAGTTAAAAGAATTCAGCTAATATACTTAAACATTTATGAGTTTGATCTAAGAACAAGAAAAATAATACTATAGATATATGGTTTAATAACAAACTTATCAGATATAAATAAAGAAATTATTGAATTTTTTTATGTAAATAGATCTAAACCAATTGAAAAATAGATTTAAAATTTTAACTGAAGTACGCTGACCAGGGGACAGGATCTTTCAAATTTCAAAGAGAAAAACAAAGCAAAAACCTACCAAAAAAATGACTTGAACCAACCAAAACAAGCAGATGAGACACACAAAAAAACACAACCAACCAGGTGAGACAATAGAGAACTACTTATACCACTATGGTGGAAGGGGAGGGAAGATTGAGGGGTCCATTGTCAGCAGCGTCTTCCTCTTCTGAGAGAAGAGCATGGGCCAAGGCGGATAGTAAGGGTTTAGGTGCATCAGAGGTATGTGGTTCGAGGGTTAAGAGCTGTTGCTTATTATAAGTAACAACTGAAAAAAATCGCCCAGATAGAGGGTTAAAGCCTTTCTGCTTGATTGTAGATGGCGGAAAGCTTGGAGAAAAGAGGGATATTAATGCAGGTAATTTGGCTTTGAGATTCTGCGCTACCAATGCCATGTTCTATATGAAATTTCTGGTTTTTTGAAAAGAAGGTTGATACTATATTTAACTGCTAGAGTGGCACAGGAGGGAATAATGGGAGGAGGGAGACCTTTTTCAAGCAACGCCACCAATTCAGTGACAGCTTCGTGGAGGGGATGACAATATGGCTTGACAGTTGCTTCAACAGCAAGCTATTGGACACTACAGAACAGGTTGTTGCTCGGCTGAGGGCTTAGAAATGAGGGGGCACCTAGAATCCCATTCAGTCTTGATTAACGGCTCAAATTGGATTGGGAATGGGCCATGAAATTAACTAATTCATTGATCTCAGCAATAGGTCCTGAGGTTATGGTTGAACTGAATGAGTTAATCACATATATTTGAAGACTAATTAAGTTGGGGAAGCATGTGATCAAACCGCTGTCCAAGCTGGTTCTTGGTTGGTGAAGCATCTGTGGCACTGGGCAGGAGAGGGCCTTATTGGATGCTTTGAGATTTGCTGCCAAAGCTTGTTTTTTGGGGCGGGGGAAGGATAGTACTCAAACTGATAAAGCGCTGGATTGGCGGCAGAATGGAAGCTGGTAGAGGTGAGCTCAGAGTTAGCAGAGGTTGCAAGGGATGGACATTTGCGATTTGATTAGTCCAACTTAAAACAGGATGGGTATATAGTCCATCTGCCCTTGGTGTGGGCCCAGAACATTTGGTCAGTGGCATAAGGGATGACAGCATGAGAGTAATCTAAAAGCCTTTTTATTAAATTTAGTTTGATTGTGTTAAACTCCCGTGGCCCAGCAAGGTGTGTAACCCCATTTAGGACCACAAATTTTGGGATGGACTTGGAGCCATAGGCTGCGAAACCTTCCATCAGCTCACGATGGAGCACTGCAGGGGGAAGGTGAGTTGTAAACCTGTGAACTGGACTATAAAAGTGTTGTCTTCTGGGAGTTAGTTCTAGGTGGTGGGGATAGGAAAGCCCTGGGACCACAGAGGGATGGTTACTGAAGTGGCAGCATCAGATTTGCAAGTGAGACTGAAGTCAAAGTTTCTCTTATAGGGGTAGAAGTTTATAAATATTGCAGGCTGATCACCGCCTGAGCTATTTTGATGATTTGTTTATCATTATGTGTTAATAACTTCTCATAGTTAAGCCAAAAGGCCAAAACTCATACTGCTACTGGATACACCAGGGTACAATGTGGCACTGCCTGGGTATATAGTGAGGCAGGCATTAGCATCTTTGGCAGAACAAACTGACCTATGGATTTGGTAGAACTGGATGAGCTAGTACAAGCGTTTACCCACCACGGTGGAAAAAGCTGGAAGGAGATTCACCGCTGCCCCACAAAGGAGCAGCTGGTGGGAAGTCTGAGGACATCAAGGGTTGGATTGGCATCAGGAGGTCAAGGTTCAATTTTAATTTTAATTTTTCTACGTGCTCAGAGAGTAACTTTAGTGCAAAGAAAGTTATTCTGATTGATATAAAAAAGTAGTATAAAAAGACATCTAAAGGATTTAAATCTGTGGCCTTAAGTTTATTAGGTTGGTGAGCTTTCCATTATACCAAAAATTTAAAACTTGTTTTAAAGGTTTTAAAGTTGAAAGTTAATTAGTATATATTGAATCTATAGAGTCAACCTAATGTCCAAACTATTAGCTTGTCAAACTGAATGATAAAACACATACATACTTATATATTTTGGCCAAGGACTCTGCATCATTAATCCAGTGAACAGACTTTTGTTTTTTCTAAATACTGCAATGGAAGAGGCACCTCTCAACCAAATGTCACCTTAATTTTTAAATCTAAGGTCAATCTGTAAGGCTTTCCATGAAAGCAATAAGCCAGGCGATGTAAGTCCTGAGGTTCAGCATCTCCACCTTTACCATAATCATTAACCCTCCAGGAGCAAGCGAGGACCAAGTGCTCCAGAAAATCATTCCAGTTGAAAACTTTCTCATGCGGTAGATGAGCTATAATTTATTGTCCTTCTATCTAAGGTTCCGCCCACTCCGAAACCCTTTTTATTATTTCTTAAAAAGATATAGATGAGTTTCAGGGAGATAGTCCAGCCCAGGGCCTGTTTCAGTGCCCTAAGGCTCATCCTACACCTAGCCCAGTTGCTTATAATTTCTTATATACCTTCAAAACCCGCTCAGATTACCAAATAACACTAAAAAAGTCGAAGAAGCCAGGTTGGGTCAGCTTTGATACATACGATTATAGATTGACAATCTGGGTCACAGAATTCATCCCTAAAGCCTTGCTAATCAATAGAACAGTCAGCATGGATTACTAAAAAACTGGTTGCACAAAATAACCAAATAAAGCTTTTCTTTCTCATAACAATCACTTTAGTTACTATGATTCGATTCAAACAGCAAATTTGGATAATCACACACAGGAAAGATGGGTGACTTTAATGACAAAAATAATACAACATGGGCGAGCGTCATGGCAAGCGGTGCACTTAACGGTGCAATTAAGGGCAAGAAACGCCCTGGAGGGGGACCAGGAACCCAATCTGCAAAGAAATTGCAAACTCAAACACCATCTGGGTTTATGATATTTACTGTAAAGCACGCGCAATTCATGTACATTCAATTCAACCAACCTTTGTCAAAGGTGGAACATGGGATCAGACTCTTCCTTGGGGATGAGTCACCAACCCTGTGGGAGAAAACATGTGAGGCACAGCCCTCACTTTTCCCTCAAGCGGTGTACATAGCCACCAACAACATGGGCTGCGGCTAGATCAACATTGGTTTTGAAACAGCTGATAAAGCCGATGCTGCAGCAAAAATCTGCGTGGAAATTGCCCTCCCTAAGGGCAAAAAAATTGTGCGCACCGCGCGCACCAGATGGAACAAAGCAAAAACTTTGTCCATCTCCTTTGACTCGCTCCTCACCAACCTTCCTCGTAAGGTAATTGAGGAGGAGCTCCACAAAGGTCTTGTGGCCTACGGAGAAATCCAACAACTTGAATTACAGTGATTTCGCTTAATGCCCAACCTGTGCATGGGCAAAGCTATCGCTGTAATCAACCCCCTTCCCAGAAGTGGAAGAGGATTTATCCAGAATTCCCCGTGCAGCAGAATTTCACTTTGCAGATGGGGCCAGTCAGCTGCATTCCGAGTTACACCAGAACGCGCATCACCCATTTGCAACCACTGTGGCTCACTGGGCCACAAGGAACATGCATGCCCTGTAAAGAGGGCTTAATGGAAAATGATTTTTGTGAAGAAGCTATGGACGAAGATAATAAAAACTTCGCCAAAATGACTGATGGCCACCACCCATTCCGCTGGGGTGAAGATGGACTATACTCCATCGTGGACCCAGTTACAAGTAAACAGTGTAAAGCAGCACAAAAAGCCCGCAAGAGACCAGCGGCTGAAGCGGCGGCACACGCGGAATCCGCCATTAACCATGGACAAATTCAGGAGGATATTTCAGATATTCACCAAACCAACCAATCAGAACAATATGCCTAGGTCAAAAATTTTCACAGTAACCAGACTGAGCCACAAAGCGTCATCAGTCATGCACATACTGAGGAACAATGCAACTGCAATTTGGGTGAAAATGCGGTGCACAATGCAACAAAGTTGAACCTCAAAAATATAAAATCCAATCTACAACCCGCATCAAATCAACATGAGACCTGTGCAGGAAAAGTTGATGCAAATGCAAAAATCGCAATTCCCTTGAATCATTGGGTCAGATCAAGGGAACCAAAAATGGCAGTGAAAGAGTTGGAGTACAGACGCGGAGCATGGCCAAAATGAGCTGCGGTGGGATAGGACCAGAGGGTCCTCCCAACTGCTCCTGAGGCGCCACGGGCACCTCAGTGTCAATAGGGATTTTAAATATCGTGGGAGCCAGGGCTCATACGTCCCAAGCCAAAAGCTGGCATTCCTGCAAAAACCTCTTGTAGACATCTTGGCCATCCAAGAAACCCACTTCCTACAAGGGGAAGAAGAATCCTGGTCAACCAGGGTCGCACCATCACAATCAGTATGGACATCTCACTGTGGGTGATAGTCTAAAACAACAAAAAATTCAATGTTACAAATTCATCATCACACTTGCACAGTTGAGTCCTGGTAGCAACAATCACATGCCAAGATGAAATAATTTCGTTAGCATGTATCTATGCACCGTGCACTGCAACCAAGAGAAAAAAAAAATTTGAAAAAATTTCTACCCTCACCCTCCCACCAGATATCATCATGTTAGGCAATTTCAACTGCTGGGATAACCCCAATACAGATCGATGGCCTAATCCCAGGAGATTCACACCTGGACACATTGAATATCACACAATGAAGGCATCTCTTGGCTTACAGGATGCTCTTCCTCCAAATTCACAAAATCTTCCCCATATGACAAGACCCAACATACGTGTGGGACTGCTCATATCAATGAGTCATATTGACCACATCCTCATCCCACAATCCCACCACTCAAGAATCTCCAAGTTTACAACAAAAAAGATCAATTTTTCTGATCACCAATTAGTTACAGTGCAGTTAGCGCCAACCCAATCCCACACATAGGTGTCGCCTTGGAGAAAGCTTCACCCAGAAAATATAAGATTGCCTGAGATATCTGACTGGGTTGAAAAAAAAAGGCTACAAACCCAGAATTCACAGCCCCATTCACTTCAGATCCCATTGGAACATGGGAAAATTTCAAAAAAGATTTAATCAACAAAACCCAACATATTGCATCATGCAAGTACACCGCGGACACAGCCACAATCAAGTGTACCTTGGCAGAACTAGACCACCTGGAAATAAATAATCTGAGATCTGGCTATAGCCCTAATTGGGGATGCAAATGGGCAGAAATTTCAGCCCGACTTAACAATCTCATCTTTGAACACCAACACAGAATCAAAGTATTGAACAAAGGTAAGTTCATAAAGGAAGGCGAAACCTGTTTGACATACTTTTTCCACCAATTCCACTCCCGCGGAAACCAGCCCATGTGCACACAGGTCCGCAAGGCCAACGGCACTGTGGCAACTGACCCTGAGGAGGTCAAGGCAGAAGTACACTGCTATTACACCAAATTATATCGCGATATGCCAACAGATCCACAAAAAATTAAAGAATTTATTCAAACTGCCAAGATACAAAGTACACCACCAAATTACAATATACTATCCCTTATCACACGGGAGGAGCTTTAGGAAACAATTCGCGGTGCACCATGTAGGAAATGCCCAGGGCCTGATGGGATACCCTACAAAATTTACAAAAAATATTTTCAACAAATCGCCCCCCTCCTATTGGCGTCAATGAACCAGAGCTTGTTGGAAACACGCCTATTACCAGGAGGCCATGAATCCTACGTTATAACCTTGTATAAAAAGGGTGACAAGTTGGACCTGGCCAACTGGCGCCCAATTGCACTCTCCAATACTGACACAAGAAATCTAACAAAAATTCTAGCAGCTAGATTAGGCGCAATTGCATCTGACGTCCTATCACCCAACCAGTTTGGGTTTATACCAGGGCGTTTAATATGGAACAACATTCACCCTGTTGCAAATATTTGCCAATCCAAAGCAACTGGTGCCCTGGTCTTTTTGGATCAGGAAAAGGCGTATGGCCGTGTTAGCTGGCCATACCTAAAAGAATGTCTACATGCCTTCAAACTCCCACCAAGATTCATAAAATGGGCGATGCTCCTAACAAAATCTGCAACCATGGCTGTATACGGCCCTGGATTCCTAACAAACAAGATTAAACCAAACAGAGGGCTCAAACAAGGGGATCCCCTCAGCCCACTGCTATACAATTTCAGCTTTGACCCGCTCCTCCGAGTAACTGAAACACGTCTCATGGGGATAACCGCACAAGGACAACCAACAGTCAAGATACTGGCCTTTGCAGATGACTGCGTAGCAGGTATAGCAAACAATGAAGATGCCCGACAGCTGGAACACACTCTAGAGGAATACTCCAAGGTGAGCAATGCATCGCTCAACAAAAGGAAGACAGAAATCATCCTCTTAGGCAAATACACAAACAATTGGGCCACAACATCAGAACCTCATACCAACACAAAGAAAAAACCCAATCATTTTACCCTTTGCAACACCTCCCACCACCACTCTTGTCCGACACCTTGGAATAAGGCTAGAATCAGGGGCATATGCTAATGAGACAATGGAAAGTAACCTGTTACAACGGGTATCCAAACGCGTCGCCTCCCTCAAGGGAAGAACCCCAGGATTAACAGGACGAGTTACAGTTGCTAACTCGCTCATCCTCCCAATACTGTGGTACCAGGCTATGCAATAGCCTTCTCACCTACCTTTATAACCTCAATTCGCGCGCTTATCCTGGGCTGGCTGTGGCCTGGCTCTCACCCTCCTATACGGATGGAAACACTATTTGGCCCACGCTCAAGCGGAGGCATGGGACTAATAGATTTTGAGAGCCATGCCAATCACATCCTAGGTACCTGGATAAAGGAAATCCTTGCTCCAGACCTCCCGCAACAACATTGGTCCAGAGCAGCAAGGACTAACTTTGCACAGGCGCTTAAAATTAACCAACCCACATAGTCCACCCAGACTACTTTCATACCTTGCAAAGCACCCTACTGCAACGGGTCCACATGGAGCCTCCCCTCATTTAAAACATATCCTCCAAACTATCCGCCGTATGGGATGGACCATAGAGAACATGGGTACTATACAGGGAAGGGGACGACCCAGCCCTTAATTCAAATTAAGAAACCCAGAAAACCACCCCCAGAGGGATATGATCGCAACAACCCCAAGCATAGCTAGGATAGAATACCTAGATATGCTGGACATTCCCTATGATTTAACCACACAGAAAGCAATGTGGAAAATGACACCCCACCCACTCCTACAACCAAGGATAAGAGCAAACGCCCGGCGCTGTTTGAGAAGGACCTATAGGATGGCGGACCTCTCCAACTCCCTCCACAAAACATGTGCAGTATGTGGAGGGGAGGGATCCCTACATCACCGCCTAGAAACATGCCCCCCAACTAAAGCTATATGGCAGGTAGTCGCACGCCTGCTCAAGATTCAAAACGAACAGGAATTCTCGATATCAAAGAGTATCTTTGCGCTCCAGATTGAGTCACCAATCCCATCTACACTCCGCTCCCTAATAATACCCATTGCAATGTGGACAATACACACGATTGCATTAGATGCGTTCAAGGGCACGGTCCCAACCATTCATGGGATTATTAACAGATTCCATGTCCACTTACTAGAGCACTTCCAAGCCTGGCTCTATGGATATATGAGACCAAGACAAAAAGCGCTCATAGAATCATGGTTCCCATTCTGGTTCCTCCACACAGACCCTTTCCTTCACACCTGCTCCATAGCAGGGGAAACCCCCTTGGAGTAGTGCACCAACCCCCCATACCTGGCAGTCCCTGCTGGCAACAGGGGTAACTTGAGTACCCTGGGGTGCCCAATTTTTATAATTCTTAGTTATTCTCTTAAATTCACATATATTCGGTAATGTCTGTCCCCTGGTCATCTTACCTCGGTTAAATAAATAAAAAATAACCAAATAAACAAATATGCTTAAAATTTGTTCTATGGATCTGATCTGTTAATCAATTTCAAGGATTCTGATGTCAAACATTTTACAATTTATCATGAATTACTAAAAATCTCCTATAATATCATTCTTTCCTAGCTAAACCAATCAGAATATGCCTTATGGGACCCAGACCCAGGAATTTCTGTTGGCTTCTCACCAATTCTCTCTCCCCCTCCAATAAAAAGCCCCTCCTATGGTCTGTTGTCACTTCTTTCCTTATTCTATACCATCTTTTAAACTATACTATACATCCTTCTTTGTTTCATGAAGATTCCACCTGTTGCAACACTTCCAATGTAAACCAAATTGATCTGACAAAGCACACTTCCATCATCTTAATGGTTCCAAAGATCGTTGTGTGGGCACACCAATCTATTAATGCAGCAACACATTGTGCTGTAGCCAAAATTGTGAAAATTTTATGTCTCAACTATTACCTCCCAACCGCCACATATTCAGGGAAACCCTAGGAAGCAAATAATACTCAATAGTCAAATATTATTGGGTTTCTAAAATACCATTAATAGCACTCACCTGTGGGGCCATCCACCCCTATCCATATGAGAAATTCAATTTACCGCCCTGCCACCACTGCCAAATCTGCGTGACAATTTGATCAAGCCTTAAACCACAGAATAACCTTAGAGCTCAATATAGATATGAATCTGACTTATTTGATATAATTTATGAAACTGTTTTTTCAAATCAAGATTTAGTACACTGGAATGCTCTTGAAAACTATTTGCGGCTTGAAGGCAACCCAATTAGTTTGGTTATGTTCATAAAGGCCAGCAACCACAAAACTCAGAGGAGTTGTCATCCTCTATGCCTTTCCCACCTTGGGGCTGACTCGGCAAGACTGCACTTGCACCTATTTATTGTATTTTTTTTGTTATGGGCCTTTTGTATGTTTTGAACTACTAATTTTCTCACAGGTCTAGAACGTCCCTCCTTAGAGTCATTATGACATCTGTGCCACTGGCATTCTGCGCTCTTCACTGGGTTCTGACAAACCCATATTGGAAGGCAAGTCTTCCTCAAATTAGCCTTTTCAATAATAGGTAGTTCCTAGTGTTCTCTTTATAAAAATCCCACTCCTATCACCACGTTGCCTAGCTAGCTTTTTGTTGAGAAGATTAGTTTTTGTGAGAAAAATACCCCAACTACACAAAAAATGGAAAAAAATTTCTTGTAAGTTATCACCTGCGCTGCCCATTTTCAAAAGTTTTAATTAAATTTTTAATTCAAAAGTTTTTTATATTTCGATTACTGTGTAAATCATTTCACTTTTTCTGTAGATCTTGGTTTCTAAACCCAATTCCTACTCTGTCTTCCACTATTTTCCCATTTTGTTTATAATCTTATAAATACTTTTGTCAATCTAACGCTGGAACACTGAGGGTGGAGCGCGTCTCAAAATTAGATAACTGAAAAAAAATTTGGAAATTAAGTTAGGGGCTCAACCAATAATGGCGTGACTCATTATCTCTCCTAACTCAAACATTTTGAAATTTCTAAAATATGGCTCTTCCTCCTAAGCGCAAACCCAGTAAGACCTGCGACATAAAAAGTAATTGCAGAACCCCAAAATCAGTGCTAAATTTGCCACATCCCCATTCCCTTATATAGACTTGTACCCTCATAAGTAAGCACCACTCTATCTTTTTTTCCCTATTTCCCTAATTTTTTATAAAATTGCTTTCCCTATTGTTTTAATTTTCCATTTTTGTTAAATCATTTAGTGTACTATGGCGTGCAATGTGGCCATTACCATGCACCCACTAAAATGGCTAATACTTCATTGACCAAAGGGCTTCAGGGCCATAGTCATAATAGTGCTCGCTATTTGTGCGGTTCCATGGGAACTGCAAGTTCAAGACCAAATTTAACTTGGCCTCTTTTGGTTTTTGAACAGATATAAGCGTTTTAACTTGATCAATTGCGATACTAAGAAGAATCAAGCTTCCAGAATCTCACTTCTAGACTTTATGATTTGTTTTTATCGCCTGATGTTAATGACTGTTCACACATTCTCTAGCACAGCTCTCAAAGCCTCAGAAGCCAGAATAATTGTAAAACCAGAAGTAAATTTGCAAAGGTAAATTTATGTCAACTAGAAAGAGCATAATTAAGGTGATTTTATTGAAGATTAAATCATTTTTCTCCAAATAACAGTTTTCAGATAACAATTAATCAATAGTATATATAACTAAAACTCTTTATTCCAAACTTATTTGGATACTTCATTTCTAGGGAACCAAAGAATGCCTTCAGCCAGTCAATTGCCTTGATCCAGACTTTTACTTTGGGAACAAAGTTTACTACTTGGTACCATCAATTTTATATTGATTTAAATTTGGCTTAAATAGTTTTACCACATGCACGCATCCAAAGATGGGTTTATGGTTTCATATTGTTATTTTAAACTATGACATTGGGCGTTTTACTAATTCAATTGTGTCATATTGGTGTGAAACAGTGCATTACAATGGATAAAACTCAAAATTTAAACTTTATAATATGGGATTTTATGATAATAGGTAATACACGAGGCTCCTTACTGGTATTAACATACTGTGCTTTATTAATGGTGATTTTTGCTTGCTTTTTACTATAAGAGATTGCTCAGATAATTGATAATTTACTAAAGAAAAAAGAGAAATTATAAGTTTTATTCTCTCGGCATCTCTGCTATAGTGGAGCTGAAAATTTTAATTCTTAGTTTCCAGGAGGTGTTTGATTTGAAGCTTTTAGCTTCCTTCTGGATGGCTCTTATTGACAGAATGGCTCCTGAAGGGTGATGGCAAAGCACTTTCACGATCATTAGGTTCCATGATTAGCAACTATCCTGTTTCATGACTACTTGGCACTATAATTGCGAATATTAAAGGAACATAAGACTATGCTAAGTTAAATCAAGTAAATCTTTTGGAGCCTTAATTAAAAACTTTAACATATATATGGTGAGTGGGAGCCTTGCGATAGAGAGCACCTGAGCCCTCCTTAATCAGGATTTTCACTTTTCATACAATATGAAGGCCAGGCATTGGTTATTTTCCTCTGTTGGTGTTCCTCATGTCGCGCCACATCGTTATGGTGCTTTTTTGTAATTACTAGTGGTTCCCAACCCAAAAGGGGGAGCCACCACAAATCTTTATTTGCAAATGAACCAAACAAAGGGATTATCATAAATAAAAATAAATTATGAATATGTAAAATCAGCTAACAGACTAGGAAGTCATATCAGAAGGTAAGGAAGCTTTGGGGAAACTTTTGTCTGGCGCCCGCTTTAGCTGATGGATCATGGAAGACAACATCGGTGTAAGAGCATCAGCAACATGTGGCATGAGGAGTTATAATTGTGGGGTATACTGTTATGGTGCCAAAGTTTGCAGATCTGAGAATTGGTATATAGTTTTACCCAGTTCAGAATTGTATAATCTCCAAATAGTAGCTTGTAATTATTCACAAACCCTACATTAGTTCTTGCACATATGGGAGCATTGATTATTTAGGTGACAAGTTGATCATTTTATTGAGTCTTGACTCTAAAGGAAGAATTCCAAAACGTTCATTATTTTGATATTCAATAGGCTCAGATTGTACGCCATCATGATTTCTGAAAGTTCCCCTTCAAGATCCTGCTGGAGAGATACATAGGCCTGAAGGAAACTACCATGAATTATATTAGCCATGATTCCCTAGACAACATCTGCGATGGAATACTCAGAACCTGTTTTGTATAGGATGCAATATGGGCCCAACCAGGAGGTGTCAAGCTTTCTGGGCCATCCGCCAGGACGATGATGATGGAATAAGGCAAGATATCCATTTTCAAATTTTGTAGATCCAGTTGTTGAGCGTTGAATCCGTAGTTTCCTTAGAAGTTGTTGAAATAATTCTTTTAGTGGCAAACACATGTAATCTGATGATTTAGTCAACCAGTTCCCTCATTGTCAATTTGGTATTTTTCAGGAACTTGGGAGTCTAACAGTGGTTTAACACTGCTAGTCAACTGGCTCTCACCTGTAAAGAGCCTCAAATGGTAACATCTTGATCACTTGGTATTAACTTATCTGATAGCAAAGCAAGGCGGATGGTAGATAGGACTCCCTTTCATGGGGTCAGTGGCAGCTATCTTACTTATAATAGATATTATGGTACCATTTATGTGTTCTACTGCCACTAAAATTTAAAGATTGTAGTGTGCAGTAAAATTTTGGCTGATACTGAACAATGTGTTATTTTTTAATTTTTGTGATGTATATCTTTACCTGTTGTCTTAAATAGGACCCTTGGACATCCATGTTGAGTAAAAACAGTGCAGAAAAGGGATAAGGCCATAGTATTTTGTGGTGGCGGAAGGGACAGAGATAGACTTGAACCACTTGGTTATGTGGCCAATTTTAAGGAGGAAATAGAAATAGCCATGAAGACCCATAAACAAATTCCTATCATATTAACACTGGCTATGTCAGATGATGATGAATGAGCCAAGCTTTGATGATAATAGTAGGGTTTAGTTGATCGTGCATAATGAAGGTTAAAAACGCTTCTGATGCCTCACAAATAATCTTATCGTCCATCCTAAAAATATAATTTTTTCAGCCACTCATACATTTTTTATAGCTCCGTGTCCTACACTAAAGTGACCTAAGAGTATAGCTTCAGTTTATGAGGATGATCACAAAATGTAGCAATTCTCATCAATTAACATGTAAATCTTCAAATCCTTGATTTGTGTATCTTTCTCATAGATTATAACTCATTACTGGTATCTAATAATTCCAACTCCATTTGATCAGGACAGCCAAGAGATCATACAGGCAGTCTTTTCAGGCACTACCAACGCTTAAGTTGGCATCTTAAATAAACCAAATTCGCTCTGAAGAGTAGTACTGACGCAATGATCTATATTCTAAAGTCGTAACTCTGTAGCTGTAGCGCCCATCTAGCAAGCCACACATCTGTATCCTTCATATGTTGGAGCCAACTAAAGGAGGCATGATTGATGATGATGGTGATGTGGGTTCCTTACATACAATATTAAAAACGCTTAATAGTGAGAATCACATTCAGAAAATCTCTCTTGGTAATGCTGTAATTCCGCTTGATTTTGGGTTTAATTTTAATAAAGTAGTCCTCAATTGGTATAATTGATAGTCACTAAAGAATCTAGAGTTGCCTCCACATCCACGTTGTTGGCGTTGGTAAATGTAAGAAGGGCTGATCAAAATTTTGATTATAAAGACAGGCTGGTTAATTATAGTATTCTTGAGAAATATATTGCTTTCTCCTTCTCAAGATTTCACTTGAAAAAAACGTTTTTTTGGAGCATGTAGACCTTTGGTTTGATGAGTTCAGAAGATTGCATAATGGACGTTCTGTAGTATCCCACCATTACAAGGAACACATGGATGTCTCTATGGCTTTGAGGTGGGGTCATCCTCTCTAATGCGGCAACCTTGTCTAAAAAGTAGTTGGGTTCCCTGCTTGGTGACTTTATGCCTAAGGACCTTTATCTCGGGTTGGAATAACGAACATTTAAAGGGCTTGAGCTTATGGGAAGCCTTTCTAAACCAGTTGAAGACTTGGCAAAGATGCATTTCGCCTTTATTTATCATTAATAATACTTAACACTGTCAAGGAAAAATGATATGCACAATAAATTTAGTTCATCCAGCGTTCTATCCATAGCACGCTGAAAGATGAACATGACATTGCAAAGTCAGCGTGGCATTCATGTTAGCTTGATTACCCTTCATTGTAGATTAGTGAACATTTGGCCCAATCCTTGGGCTGACTAATATGCCAATCCCCACTGGCAAGATCCATTGCAATAAATACTTGATTTTTGGAAAGGAGGCGTAGCATGCCATTGATTCATGGCAATGGATAACTGTTTTTTGTGTTGCTAATTATAAATACCATAATCCATAAAAACTCAGTGACTTCCATTATTCTTGCAAACAGGCAGAAGGGGTGATGCCCATGGGCTTTGTTACAGTA
Organism: Massospora cicadina; assembly: GCA_022478985.1. Classification (NCBI taxonomy): domain Eukaryota; kingdom Fungi; phylum Entomophthoromycota; class Entomophthoromycetes; order Entomophthorales; family Entomophthoraceae; genus Massospora; species Massospora cicadina. Next base: position 120,363 of record JAKSZP010000100.1, read on the forward strand.
CTGGCAGTCTTACCTGTGATACATTGCAACTGCACAGGTTTGCGGGGTTTTTTAATAAATCTTAAAAAGGATGAATTGTTTGGAGACAGTAAACGCAATCTGAGCCACTATTGGTTCATGCAGTAATGTGACCTTATTATTTTAAAACAATACTTAGGCAACTGTTGCCTTTAATAAGTTAGTTATATATTAAAAAACTTGTAACCAAGAGCAAGGTACTTTACCTGAAGGGACTTGGTGTATTTACCTACTAACTGACAATTGAATGCCTATGTTGATTATCCTTAGTACCCTATGCCAGAAAATATATGTACAGTTCAAAAATTATTATTGACTAGGCCTGATACTCTAAAAATACTGAACATTGAATAACTAAGCATGATCAACCAATCAAAAGAAAAAGAAAATTGAAACTTAAGGTATGACAGTCTAAACTTTAGAAACTAGCTACATTATTTGCAACCATGCATGCCTAATTTTAACACTAATTTTTGAATATATTAGAAAGAACGTAATAAATAAAATCCCAGCACCAACTCTTATAACCTCTTGAGCTCTGTATCAACTTTTGCCTCCTCTACTTACTATTCTGATAAGGTTATGCTTAGATGGAAAAAAATATACTATTGCAACAATATGAATGACTCCTTTAATTTTACATTTTTCATAAGTGGAGGTGGGGAACAGGTCAGTATATGTTTCCATGTAGCCCTTATAGTATTTTCCTTTGTTAGAGGTCACATTTAAACCCCAATCAAAGTTTCAACTAGAGTTTTTGTGGAAGGCACTTATAGTCTTAAATTGCTGATACTTTCATACCCTTTGTATATAAACTTTATAAACAATTAGTAACTATACATACACTATTAGAATGTTAGGGATACCATATATGTCTCTGCTGTCAAATTTGCCATTAACATCAAGATGGTTCCAGAATGTGCAGGACTGATAATATGGAACAAGTTAAGACCTACTTCAATGATGAACACCTCATATCCTCATAGGTTCCCAGGGGTAATGCACACTTGCACCCAGATATTAATTATAACTTGGAGCTTGGAGATAATTACTTTTGGTTCTGGGAGATATAAACATTTGTTAGGATTTTAGCAATAAAAGGTCAATAAACCACTAAAAATAAACATTGATGAGCAAACTATTAAAACCTCTCAATCAGAACCTATCACTAAATGTTCAACTGTGAAACTCTGATCAGAAATTACCACGCGTGAAGTAACTAAAGTAGATGCTTTATAAATTGGCCCAGCTTCTAATACCACAAAAAAAGCCTCCAATAAATGTGGTCACAAAAACATTGCCAATGAAGAACAATGTAGGCATCGGCTAGGCAGTCAATCCAGATTTCTGGAAGATACTGATTGTAGAGAACCATAAAGTCTTCTTTTAAAAGTGTTCTGACTCACCCTATAGATATAAAACATCTTACCTTAAAAAGGGTTAAAAACCAGGTCTTCTTAGTCTTATCAAACTTCTCTGCAAATTTAACATCTTTGAGCCCTATTGAACCTCAGCTTACAGTCAAGAGAACTGATAAGCTGAAAGAGGTGGTGCTCACTAATAAGCCTTTCAAGCTGTACAGTGAAAACTCTATCACAAAAATAGATAACAACTCCAACAAAAAAATTAATCTGAAATTCAATGAGTTGTGTAACCCAAAGTATCAACACTTCTAAATACGAATTAGCTCCTTTGTAGCATGAAAGATTGGAATCTTGGGACATTTTTTAATTACCCTACCCTCAGTTGATCAGACTCAGTATCAATTTCAGCAAAATAACATCAATAAATATATTTAGCTGTTTTTAAATTGTATTTACTCTGTGGTAGGCCATTACAGTAATTATAAGCCACATTGTACACTCTACAATGCATGACATATTCCTCAGCTCTAATGCCAGTAGGAGAATTATCCCTTGGAACCAAATGTTATTTTAGGATTTTTGTAATACACACATACATAATATCCTACTAGTGGTAGGACCACATCACCATCCAGTAGCTTGAAAGATGGGACTTACCCAAACCCTGCTTTTTGTTTATTGTCAATTTCTACAATGTAACCTTTTTGTTTGTCTGAAACAACTGTAAGATCATTTTGGACAATAACCAATTGACCAATGAAGTTTAGGTCCAGCTTGCAATTCTCAATTTTGGCATCTGGTTACCTTGAGGACTGCTTCACCAAAAAATGCTAATCCTTAAATCCTCTTGGAGTCATCATCTTGGGAAAACCAAGGCTCTCCTTCAGTTTCTATTACAACGTTACCAAGAATATGCCTCATGCAATAGCGTTCCAGAACTGAGGAGCCAGAGGAGCCTGAAGGGCCTAGAGGGCTGAAGGACTGAATGCACCAGAGGACCAGAAAGGCCAGAAGGTCTTCGCGGACCCCAAATGCCATCTGACTTCATGCATTTGACTCATGACAATCCATGTGAATCATAAAGACAAGACGTCCAAACTGCAATTACACTCTATGGGATCAGCTAAAAAATGTAGCTCAAACGTACAAGATCCTTCTGGACAGGGTCCTACTTTATACAAGAGTCTTGCTCAATGACTGTCAGATGAGATGGATAAAAGTGGCACAATTTCTAAACACATTGAATATTATCACTCAAACTAAAAATTCCTACTGTGTTTTTGAGACCCAAATAAGTGATTATAAAAATTAGTTTTTACTCCTTCATGCTGAAATGCAAGTACGGAAGAAAAACAAAACCTAAAACCTCCGTCACCTCTATAAAATTCAGCTGAGGAGAAGTAAAAAGGACCTAGAAGGATTGTACTGTAAAAATAATCAACAAGTCACTTGAGACAAAGCAGAAACTAAGTCTGCAAGCCTACACTTGTCCCTGTCACCAATACTCTCTCTACCCCTATTGTTATTAACCTGAAACCCAGTTTTTTGTAAATTATAATCCAAGTCATGAAGCGTTGCCTGCTTTCTGTATTCTTTCAAAGGTTTGTTGGAGGAATCCACGACCATCAGAAAGTGAAGCATAACCAATTTTTTTGAGCTTTACAGCCTGTGAGGTTATGTCTCCTCATCTAAAAGATTAATAATTTTAAGCAATCTCCATACCACCCTAGTTCAAGTGTTTGGTAGTAACCAGACCTTGGAAAATCAAAATCAGGCATTAATAGCTATTTGTTTTAACAAAAGAGAAACTCTCATTGAGTTCGCCATTCATTTCTATGCTCAAGCACAGCCTTTGGTTACCTCAAAAAAATAATTCTGGACAACGCTATATCCGCTGTAGCCTCTGCCTTAGAATCTTATACTGAGATCCAGTAGTTAGATTGGGCGCAATAGTAACTTTACCTACATAAAAGAAATTAATTAAGCTACAAATGAGATTGCAGCTTCCACATTAAGTCCAAAGACCTCTTCCACAGTCTCACCAGACAGCCTCATATTCATGTTAAGAACCAGAAAAATCTGAAACCTTGATGCACTTATTGTAATGGATTCAATCATAAGGCCTAGCATGTTGGAAGATACTTGCTGAGGAGGCGGTAAAAGGCATCCAACATAAAGGATGAGGCGCTCTATGCTGACATCCCTGTACCACCTCAAAAATCCTTAATGAAAACTGTTAAGTCTAATACTGATGTATATAAGGGAGATTTATTTGTAATACCTGATTATTAAGAACTGAATACAGATTACTCTTTTTATGATGAATCTATTCGGTTCTTACCTTACTTCTCAATTTTTGGAGCCTTGTAACACAAGTTGTTGTTTGAGTCCATAAGGTTTCTTTCTATAATATTATTAGTAGCGGCTTCCTCTTAAATGTCATCTCATCAAAATTGATGAAGCGCATCAATATAGCTCCTAACCTACCCCATATATAAAATAGGTCATGGTTGGATCACAATGCACTAAATCCATTGGGGCCTACTCTTCATTACCTATCCAATTTGGCAAGCTGGCTTTGAATAACTCAGCAGTCATCCTAGAAAACCTCAACTAAAAACTCCTCCTCAGGACCAAATTTCTCCATGACAACTCTGCCATCATACACTGACAGTGGGTTTATATCCCTATTGGGACATAAGGTCCAAATTGTGTTTGATACCTCTCAAGATGCCAAGTCAGAGATCAAATCTCATGCCTGCCTCTTAGAGAATGAGGATTTTGTTGATAGGATCAAATACCATGTGAGGGTCTCTCAGATACAGATACCCTGTCAATTTTCCTGTGGATTAGGTACAATCCAGCGGTTGTTGCATAGAGGTTAAACCCGCTGATACAATGGAAGGACAATATAGAGATCGTTATTCTCGAGCAAAGATAATAAAATATAATAAACAGAAGCCAAGCGCTTCTGAGAAGCCAACTTTTTTATTAGAAGCAGCTCTGTACTTTAAAAACATTAAAGGATCTGCACACATTATTGACTCTACACTACAGAGGCCGCTGCAACTTACTAACAAAAAGTGATCCCCTTTTCATTCTCCAACGCTACTGTTATTTTTCTTTCTTGCTGTGGTCGCTCCCTCAACTTTTACCAAGCAGGTAACTTAATTAATATTCGCTTGGTGCAATTTTGGCGAAATAATAACCATACTGCCACATTCTTCATAATTAATCTTTGGCATTCATTCCTCCAACAACCATCAAGAACTTTTTATAAATTACTTTTGATTATCCTCAGCTTCCAGTAGCTGATATTCAAATTATATTAATTGTACCCAAACTGCTCCCCAAGACAACCAGATCTTACAGAGGCCTATACAATTGCTCAACTACCACTACTGAGACTAATTTATCCTAGCATTTAACATAGCAGTAGGAAACCATCTGGTTAATTTTTTGACATTTCCACTCTCTTAACCAAACGATATTCCTCCTATGGTGGATAGCCTCTTCCAGGGGGTCTGCTTATTGTTTGTAGGGTCGGAGGAACTTAGCGTGCACGCAGTTAATAAGCTGACTGCTCGTTTGGTCCTTAATTGTGTAGGCATCAATGCCTGTTTTTTCTATTATCTCAAATTGTACCAATCCAGATGCTCCCAATTTATTCCGCCTCCCAAACTCATGCTGGTCGTGGAACAAGACATTCTATCCTAATGTGAACTGTGGCAGTCACTGCATCGTCTTTGATTGGAATTGTGCTCCCTAGTTTATCTGGACAGGCTGGTTGCATAAACTTCCATATGGAGCTTAATCAGCTTAGATGTCAGAAATATCAGATAGCGTTGGGGTCCATTCCGTCTGTAACCTCTACAAATAGTAGAGTAGTGGATGCAGAGCTGGGTGTCTGGCATAGATTAACTGAATTGGACTCTTTCCTATTGATGTGTGATAGCTGATGTTATATGCAAAAATGGCAGTGGAGAGAAGGGTACTCCAGTCAGAGGGTCAATCTCTCACAAGCTTTGGTAGGATATCTATCAGAGTTCCATTAACCCTTTCAATGGTTTTGTTGGATTCTGGATGGTAGGGAGTAGTTAGCACCCCGCAGATCTCCATCATACGTTCAGCTTTGAAGGTTATGAGAGGTGAAGTTAGTTTCTTTGTCCATGAGTACAAACTTCAGGAAGCCATGCCACTATAAGACACACTCTATTATGAACTCAGCAGTGGTTCTGGCCCCCAGATTGCGGATGGCTCATGCTTCCACCCACCACTTTAGATGATCTATTGCTACCAGGATGTACTTAGAGCAGTTTGCGCCCATTGGCAAGAGCCCTACAACGTTTATGGAAAACATATACTAATTAAAAGGAGGTTTAACCAGATGATAGTTGGTTCTCTTAGGGAAAGGCTTCTCCACTTGGCATTGATGACAACAGTTGATAGTTTTCATCACATCAAAGCGCATACTTTCTCAGTAGTATTGTGGCTTTTGAAATCCAACGTTCTCTGCAGTCCTTTATGCCCCACCGCCTTGTGGGCATCCAAAATAAACAAGTCGAGCAGAGGGCTTTGGGAAACTCAATGTGACCCCACTATACTTTTTAAATAACACCGTCCCTCAAGAAGATATCCTCTATCATTCCATCTAGCGCCTAAATGAGGTGAAAAGACTCTTTGACGTAATTATCATTAATCATTTTCTTGTACATTATGGAAGCAAGATCTGCCATGATAGCGATGGTGGGAAAGTGCGATAGATAATCAGCATTCTAGTGTTTAGTGCCCAGGTGGTAGATTATCTCAAAATTATATGATTGCAGCTTGAGTGCCCACCATGTGAGGCAGCCCTCTGGCTTCCAAAGATTTTGTAACTTATGTAAGGAAGCGTGATCAGTTACAACTTTAAACTTTATGCCCTGGACATATACCTAGAATTGTTTATATGCGTAGATTACCGCTAGTCACTCCCATTCAGTCACCATATAATTCTGCTTGTGGAAGTTCAAACTTTGGCTGCAATAAGCAACAGGATGCTCCATCCCATCGTCCTCCTTCTGTGACAAGACCACTCCCAAGTGAAAAGAGAAGCGTCTATCTGTTCAATAAAATCTTTCATAAAGTTCAGATACTGTAGTACCAGAGTGCTGATCAGCGCCATTATAAGAATCAAAAGTGCTCTGACATCACTCTGTCCACTCAAAAGTGGCTTTCTTTTTTAAAAGGTTAAAGAGCGGGTCCCAATACAGCTAAAATTGGGAATAACTCAATGATAGTACTTAACCATGCGCAAAAAGACTCGGATATCCTGTTTAATATGGGGTTGAGTCATCTTCCTGATGGCTTCTACCTTAGCTGGTTGCAGTTAAAGACCACTAACATCTACCACATACCTGGTTATTCATTTTCTCTTTGAAAAAAATGAAATTTGCGAGGCTTGATCTATATGTTAGGCTCTGAGAGCCAGTGAAGCACCTCCTCCAGGTGATCTAGGTGCTCCAAAGAAGTTTGAGAAAATATGTTTATATCATCAAGGTAGACGATGACACATGACAGCTTGTGATCACCCAGAATAGTATTCGTTGCCCTTAGACTTGTAGCTGGGGCGTTACAGAGGCCTTGAGGCACCTGAGTGGGCTATAATAACCCTTTGGTGATGATCATAGCACACTTTTCTTGTTCCTCCATGGGCAGCTCGATCTGCCAGTACCCAAGATCAGGTTAATAGCTGAGAAATAGCAAGTACTTCCCAGACGATCTAAGGCATCATTGATTTGGGGTAGAAAATACAAATCCTTTTTTTAATGCTATTGAGTTTCCAATAGTTGTTTACTACCGGTTAGTGTCATCCTTCTTAACAATTAGCACCAGCGCGGCCCAAGGGCTTTTTGATGACTCAAGCATTCTGCTCCATCAACTTCCTTAATTCGTCAGACACTACCTCTTACACAGCCCTTGAGTGACGGATTAGCTGAGAATTAATAGGGGGATGGTCCCCAGTGTCTATTCAATGAAATAAGCCATGAGGCACACCCAGGTTATGATCATGTGATGTAAAGTTTCAATAATTTTTAAATAACATCATCGCCAGATTTGAAGCTCCTCAGATAGCCCCATAAAAGCTTCACGTGGAACCACTAAAATTATGCCAGCCAAATTCTAGGAGGGGAAACCAAGTTCATTCAATGAGCCAAATATATAATCTGACGGACCTCGTTAAAGGAGTAAGGTGTAGATAAGCCACCACCTGATGCCTTTGTACTGTAAGTGGCTCCTTATGCAGGTTGGCCAAAAGTACTTAAATCTCCCCAGGACCAGATACTAATATTCCTGGAGCCACATGAGGTTCAAGACATGATTGTTGGTAGGGATAAAGGACTTTCACAAACAAACCTTCTATTATTTCCACTTTAAGCTCCATTACCATAATAGCTTGGTGTCTGGATGGTATCATTAAAGCACTTGCTGATCACAGCGTGATTCCTTGGTACTCATCATTTGATTTGGCAAGCCCTAGTCCACCGCTTAACTGTCAGTAGCAGATGGGAACTACGCTGTCACAGTATGCAAGGTTTATTTGGCATTCTCAGGCGGACTCTAATGGTAATCCTTTAATGTAAAATAGGGATCTGCTGACCCAGTATCTTAAAGGGTTCTCCTGCCGTGTCAACCACAGCCCCAAAATGGCGCATGAAATCAGTGCCAATTAACATACCATAATTGTGGTTCAGCAATACAATTGCTGGTGTAGAGACAGTGATTTACCCAAACTAAAGAAACAATGCTTCTTACGCTCCCTCCATGATGGTAATTTATGCCCTTGGTCCCATATACCACCCGTTGCTCCACGTCAGATTTCAATGGCAGCTTAATTATCAGCTGTTATAATTTTTGGCAGTATAGCAGAGATACATCAAAGGGGTTCTCACTGGGTTAAGCCCACTGTGCAATAAGACCAACTCTATGAAGATCGTCGTCCTTGAGGCAACGTAATAAACTTAATAAATTATGGAGCAATTGCCCCAAAAGCACTTTTTTATTTAATTTGATATTTACAGCAATAATCGCTGTTCCAATCGCTCTATTTTACTAACAATCCTCCTCTTTCAATTATCCCATCTCGCTCATATATCAGCAACTTCAGTCAATACCACTCTGTCAGCTTAGACTATTTTATTTTTCTACCATATTCTCATTGGCTCTGGTAATGTATGGTATTCTTAAATCCCTATCGCCTTAGTTTAAGGCAATCTACTCAATATTCATCAAATGTCAACATTGCCTCATCGCCTTATCTAGAGGCGATCCAATAATAACCCTTCTTGACCCAATACGCCTCATCCCAAGGCACTCAAATATTTGCACTCTACAAATCATGGTCGGTGGATTCTAGCCTTCCACCATGGCTATTTTGGGCTTATCATCCAGGCATATCAGGATCTCAACATTACCCCCTTTACTGGACAATAAGTCTCCTATTGTTTATACACCCAAAGGAACTTTGTATGCACTTGGTTGATAATTAACCACTTGCAGGGTCTTTGATAGTATTTGCATCAACACCTTTTTTCTCAATAAATTCAAATGGAAAATTCAGTTACTAACCAATTTGTGCTTCCCACTGAACCAGTGTTGGTCATGGAATAGAACTAGATCTCCATATTTGAACTGAGCTAGCCTGCTACGACATTCCCAAATTGGATGCCTGAGTTTTTCTATCTTTTTGGCCATGCTGAAGGAGTACACTTTAGTTTTGCAACTTGATCAACGTGTCTGCTAGGTAAGTCAAATAACGTTGGGGATCCTTTCCACTGGTATCTTCTATGCTAGCATAGAGCAATGCTGGAAGAGCAGGGTGTTGTTATATAGTAACTGAAAGTGACTCTTCCCTGTGGCGGAATGATAGCTAATGTTATATGTGAAAACGATGGAGGACAGGAGGGACTCCAATCAGAGGGTCTATCCGTTACCAGCTTCTGGAGTATGTTCACCATTGTTCCATTGAACCGTTTGACCACCCCATTTGACTCAAGGTGGTATGGGGTCATCAGAACCCCGTGGAAGCCTATTAGCACGTTCAGCTTTGCAAGGATGTGCAAGCGAAGTTGATTCCGTTTTCAGTAAGGATAAACTGAGGGAAGCGATGTCGATGGATAATACATTCCACCACAAACTTGGCCACTGTGACCGCCACCAAATCCCATATTGGCCATGCTTCAACCCACCTGGTCATGTGGTCAATCGCCACCAATTCACTTGGACCAGTTAGCTCCCATTGGCAGAGGGCCAAAAACATCAAGGGAAACCTTATGCCAAGCAAAATGTTTTTCACTAATCAGTATAAAGTTTCTAATGAGATGGCTTTTCTTTTTTTAGCACTAGTGGTGCCAACCCAAAAGGTGGAGCCTCCAAGAATCTTTATTTAAAAATGGTCAAACAAAGGGACTATTAGAAACAAAAAAATACTAATATGGCACCTCAGCTAGCAGCCTAGGAAGCCATTTCAGAAGGTGAGGAAGTTTTATGGAAACTTTTGTCCAGTGCCCGCTTTAGCTGGTGGACCATGGCAGACAGCATCAGGGTGGGAGCATCAGCGACATGGGGCATAATGAGGTATAGTTGTTGGTTTTCTTCGTTTATGAAGCCAGCGGTATCCATCGTCTCAATGTATTGAGTAAGTTGATGCTCAGCAAAAGTGATGAGAGCCAACACATAAGTGAAATACTTGATGCGATGGTGGGTTTTGGGATAATTGAGGTTAAAAAGAGAATTTTTGCTGCATTGACGCAAGCGCGGCTTGCACCAAAAGTGAGCTCTTCAAATTCATATTTTGTATCTTCCTCAAAATCCTGGGGAAAAATTGGGGATAGGAATACTCTTAACAAGGGGCTCCATTGCCCCATGAAGTTGCTGGCGAAAAGGGTGTTGGCAGAGGCAGCTGCAGTATCAACTGCCATTTTGTTGATATTTTTATAATTTGAAAAACCTTTTTGATGATGAAAATGGCAGGGATGCACATTGGGAGGGTCAACGAAGAACTCCTCCAAAGAAAAATCTGGTTTCACATGGTATGACTGTTAGTACTCATCAATCCATTCAAGAGCCTCAAATGAATTGATTTCGGCCAGCACTGGGCCAGCCACTGGAATTGGGGCAGTGGCAGGAGCTGATTGACCAAATGCTGTTGACCACAGCAGCTTATCTGAAACGGATTCAGCCATTGACTCAGGATTGCGTAATCTGGTCAAATTTGTATTATTTTTTTAAAAATTTTGTTCTTGATTGACTGCCGCTTTTGGAGTAATGCAGAAATTGCTCTGAGGTTGAGGCAGGAGGATCAAGCTCCATTCGAAAAATTAGGGCAAAACAGCTGTGGGCCCAACGCCTGAGGGATGAGAGGCGGAAGTGGCGGAAGCAGAAACTGTGGGGCACTTACGCTTCAATTGGTCAAGCTCAAAGCACAAGGGGAAAACGGTGCGGCCATTTCTGATGTGCGCCAAGAATGGGTGATTAGAGCCAATCTGACCATGGTGTGGGGGGAATTGTGAGGTGGGAATTGCAACGAAATGGGCAGATCGTTGCAAAGGCGTGAGTCCCTGCCAACTGATCTTCCCCATTGGGAACCACGAACTGCAACATGGGGTCTGTACCATAAATGGCCAAACCCTCCATGAGCTCATGGTGGAGGCGTTCAGGGGAGAAATGAGAGGGCAACAGAGCGAATTGGACCACTAAAGTGGCCTCATCTGGGAGCTGCGTGTGAATGGTGGGAATCAGATTTTTTAAAAAACAATTTGCAGCTGAGATGATGCTGCTGCATCAGCTTCTGAACAGAAGCTGAGATTGAAGCGCCCCTCAAAGGGGCAGAATTCAATGAAACCGGTGGGTTTGAAAACCACCATGACCATCTCAATGATGGCTGTGCTTGCATATGGGAAAAGATTCCCATATTCGACCTGGAGGCTGAAATGCAAATTGCTCCGTGGGAGCACCACCTGGGAGCTTGTGAGGTGGTGGGCCAAGTCCTGAAGGGGTACATATCGCCCAAAATCGTTGTGGGAGCTAGCAGAGCCAGCCCAGGCGCGCTTCAGCGGTAGCTAAAAGATGCCAGATGGCGGCGCACCACCTCCCCGAGCTGCGGCAGCAGGCATAGATTGCATTGACATTGGTAAGTTTTGGCTCAATCAAGCGGTCATATTTATTTTTTATAAAAAATCCGAATTTGGCTTTGATTTAGTTATAAAAGTGAAAGAGAGATCTGGCGGAATGTTGTTTCCACTTGGCACTGGTGGTTTCAGGAAATTGTTTCATGCACATCAAGGTTCATGCTTTCCAAGTAATATTGAGGCTACAATAGTTCCAACGTCATGTGCACTCCACCATGTCCAACTGCCTTATGTGCACTAATAATAATGCTAGGCCGTGCCAAGGGTTGCAAGAAGTTCATCATAGAATATTAATCCATTTTTACAACTCCCCACTCTGCTGGAAGGTACTGGCTCAAATATCATTTAAGACCTTTATCATTTGATGTCATGTTCAAATGACATCATAGTGGGGACCAACCCCAAAGATAAGGCTGGGCTCCAGGAGGCCCAGAAGGTGAAGCTGCAGGCCCTCCATGACCTCAGGCATACACTAGACCAACGCTGGGTACAGGAGAAATATGTCAGGTTGGTATTAGTGAGGTGCCATTTGCCCAGCCCCTTACGTCAGCTCAGGCGTTAAAACGGATGGTTTGCCAAATAAATGCTGATGGTTCCATTTGAATAGTCAAGGTAAAGGGTTTTTAATCACAATTCATTTATGAAACAACGCGTTCAGGTTGGATCCAACTTCAATTGATTACTTGAGTGAAGTTGGTTTTGGCATATTTGACCAAATGGGATGGAAGTGTCTGCCTATTGGTGGGTAAGTGCTTGGGTCCACTTCTGCAAACCCCTTATTCCCCCGTCCAAGTTAAATATGTTTTCCCTGACCAACATTCCTTGTTGGTCGAATTCACAATAAACAATTTCCCCATTTTACCGTTTCATTTATGAATTTAAAACGAACCTGTGCGCAAACCTTTTTTAAAGAGGTCTCACGCTCCGTTAATCTTGCCATTATGGACACAGTAAGATATCCCCTCGTGCACCGTTGGTTCACCCAGGTACCCTCCAACCTGGGTCATTTACCCCTTCTCTCCATGTGCACCGCGATATTTTTGGCTGGTTATTTATCACACTTCTTTGCTAGAGTTATTATTGCTCCAGCACCCTCTGCTGGGCATTAGTAGCTTTAGTATTAACGGCTAGTTTCTTTGCTGGGCTTTGTGCACCGTGCACCATCACGCTGGAAACAGGAGAGTTATAGACACTCTCTTTACACTTGAGGTGGTTCATTATTGTATCTGCCGCTGAGCATTTTTCATACATTACATCAAGATATCCGCCATAACTGCAATTGTTGGTAATCTTGATAAGCAATCTAATTTTGATGTTTGGCTCCAGGCCAGCGAAGGATCTCGAAATTGTAAGCCTGCAGTTTGAGAGCCCATTGGGATAGATGCACTTCAAGCTCCCTGAGATTCTGCAACTAGCATACTGAGGCATAATCCTTTACAACTTTAAACATGACTCCATGAAATTATACCCTGAATTGCTTATAAGCGTAGATCACTATAAACACTCCTGCTCAGTCACAGTGTAGTTGCGTTCATGACAGTTCAGGCTCCAACTGCAGTATGCAACAGGGTGCTCATCGTCTTCATCGTCTTGTTGGGATAGAACTGAACCAACGTCGGAATGGGGTGCATCTGTCTTTACAGTAAATTCCTTATCAAAATTTAGGTAGCGTAGCACCAGCGCATTGATTATGCTGTCCAAAGTGTAAAAAAGGAGCGTTGACGGCGTTCCATCCAAATAAACACAGCATTCTTTTTTAACAACTCAAATTTTGTTCTCCCAACACAACTGAAGTTGAGGATAAAGCATTGGTAGTAGCTAACCATCCCTAAGAATACTTGCATGTCCCACTTACTGGTTGGTTGAGTCATTCTTCAAAATAACTTCCACTTTTGCCAGTCAAGGTTTCGGCCCTTTTTCAGCTACCACAAACCCAAGGTACTCCAGTTGGTCTTTAAAAAATGACATTTGCGGGGCTTAACCTTGATTATGGCCTCAGAAATCCAGAAGAAGACCTCCTCCATATGGGCAAGATGCTCATAGAATGTATGCAAAAAACTTGATATTATCAAGGAATATGAGGACACATGACAGCTTCAGGTCGCCAAGAATGGTGTCAATGGCCCGTTGGAATGTAGCTGGGGCGTTACACATCCCTGTGGTATATGGTCCAGTTGTAAAAGCCCATGGATGTGATAATGGCTCATTTCTCCTGTTCTTCTGTGGGCAACTCAATTTGCCAGTAGCCAATATCAAATCCATTGATGAGAAATAGCGAGCTCCTTCCACCCAATCCAGTGCATTATCAATCTGTGGCAAAAGATACAAATCCTTCTTGATGATACTGTAAGCTTCTGGTGGTCAATTACTACCCAGTTAGTAACATCCTTGTTGGAAAATCGACTGTGGGCTCTGCTAGTTGGCAGGCTAACCAGTATGAAGACTGGTCAGCCCTTGCCGTTTTACCTTAGGCGTCATGGCCAGCAGCGCCGGCTAAACCCTAGCATTTCACCCGCGCCATTTGGGGATCCCCTAGCCTAAACTCCAACCAACGAAATAATTAATAAACTTATAACAAAAGGTAGAATAGGCAAAGTGAGATATTTATTGAAAGGGAAGCGCCAGGTATTTATACTATTTACAAAAGGGCTACTGCGCCCATCGCCAACCTATTGGCTCTTCTGCTGGTTCTTCCAGCCAACCACTCTTCTTCTTCTTCAACACTATTCTCTTCCCTGGCATCAACCCTTCCGCTCTGTCCTTACCGATGTCTGAATTAGTTTTGGCTCATCCTCAGCCTTAAGTCGCCAGGTGAGCCATATAAAATATTAATTTATATAAATGTCAAGTTTGTATTTGACCTTTGAGTTGATAATGATGCACCGGAAACAACTTTGGTCACTCGCTTTCCATCAGAATATCACAGCATCTCGCCAACATCTCTTATATAACTTATCTTAGTCAACTGATTAGTAATCGCCTTATTCAGGCGATAATTGATATACTTAATGAGGCACTGGAAACAACCTCAGCTACCTTGAACTCATAATTGTTGGATTCACCAACATTGGATTATCTGGCAGCAAATTCATAGATGAACAATTGAAGAAAATAAATCAGCTTTCCACCGTAAATACCACAATGGACCACAAATGGCAGTTGGCATCAAACACTGATTCTGGTGACTGATACTGATTGGATCATCCTCAGCTATTAGTTGCTGGTGATCCTTATACTAATTTAGGGACACTAATTGGCCCCACTCAAACCTAATACCAAACTTGGTTAAATATTAATTTTGTCTCAACCCAAATTGGGGTGCAACTAGCCAACAATCACATTAAATTATACAAACTTCAGTCAAAAAGCCATTCCACCTGGATTGACCATTTCATTTCAAATAATGATTAATCATTAGAGGATTCCATTTGGTTAAAATTCTGACAATCCTTTTTTACAATAAAGAACATGTAAAGCCCACAAACTCTTTGACAGTTCGAGCATCCATTGCTTCAGCAGCTTTTTGATCTCCTCAGTAACTAATTTGTTTCTGCCCTAGATCAGAGGATTGACCATGACCTGATGGGGGGATGATCCTCAGTGTCCAATTGATTGACCACCCCCATGCGCTTTAAATTGTGGTCATCAACAGTAAAGATCTTCTTTTATTTTAAAATAAAGCTATCACCTGATCTTTCTGGTCTTCCAATAACCCCATTAAATCCCTACATGGTACCACTGACATTATGCTGGGCTGCGGTTTAATGAGAAGACCAAATTGTCAAATTCTGAGGATCTCTTGCTTGATAATTATATTCCTGCACGCTTAATTGGGCTAAAGTTCAGCCAATGGATCCTCAAACTTTACCAGTGATTTATGTTATTTTGACCTTTCAGAAGCTCACTAGGCATCCTCAAATAGCTCCAACTTTTCTGGCCGATTTTGGGCTTGATTTTCCCTCTGTAATTGGGAACATCAACTGAGGCAGGCAAAGTTGCAAGCTGTGTATCCTGAGATCCCAGCTTGCTGACACTCTCCAAAAGTGACTTAGGATACAACTCAGAAAGAATATTAAATAAAATAAATCTTTATTCCTCCTTTCTCATTCTTCACTTCCCTAATTGGTGCGGTATCATCCCAGGTCAGCCTACCTCGAATAAAAAATTTAAAAATAAATCTTTATTAATGACTAGTATATTTGATAAATTCATTAGGCCAGGTGCCAGCATTTATACCTCTAGGGAATCTCCTGGCCACATTCAAGCACGCAATCTCACAGATTATTTTCCACCTCAGTTTGGCCCTTAAACTGATATGACTGAGACCTATTGCTAAGTTTATTGGTGGCAAAATCTCCCATATTTGGGAGGATTTCAGGGACAAAAATCGCAAAAATGAGCGTGCAAAATGGTCTTAAGTCATTTCAAAATGAGTTTCATCATACTGCTTGTGAAATACAAATTCTGGGAGAATTTATGGTCAATTCAAATATATGATGTACCCTTAATAAGGCCATCAGTAGGCCTCTCTTGATAGCACTAGGTACTCCCATTTGGGGAGTCCATGTGCAAGTACTATCATGTCAATTATGAGGATTGACATATAAAATTTGCCCTAAGGTGGGTAATTGCTTACGTTTTTCATTCATAAGATTGTCCATGGGAATTTTAAACGTTAAGTTCAGGTCAGTCCTGAACAATTTTATATACAGATTTCTTAATAATGGTCCCAATTAATCAGGAATAGTTGCTGAGATTTGGGGCAGTGATAATCTGGCCAACTGTGCAAATGTGTTTGGCCTGAGTTACTGATAGAATAATTAGGTTGAATTGACATTGAGTTGATCAGCCTGGCTGAGTAGTTACAAAGAAGATTGGCCTAATTGTGCGGGGGTATTCAGCCCAAGCTTCTAATAATATAATTTAATCCATGTTGCAATAATCGTCCTGACCCATGTTATTGCAATAGGTTTTAATTAGATTATTAGCCTAAGCATTAGGAGGTAAAATCGGCCCTATCTGTAGTTTGTTGAAAGGTTTATTTCTGAGTCAACCACAGAATCTGACACAAATTCATCCAGCAACCTGAACTTGTGAACCTGAAGGACTGCTCAACAAGGGTCAGGTGTAGTGCGCCACTATTTGGTGTTGGAGGATTTTCAATTGTTCCAATTGTAGATCCTCTAGTAGAACCTTGATCTCCCCATGTCCCATTAGGATAATGCCTGGAGCCACGTGGGGCTCAATCCATAATTGCTTATAAGGCCCAATAACTTCCCCGTGATTCCTTTTGGTATGTCTACCTCCAATTTGGTGCTCACTATCACTTTGTGACCAGAGGGGATAGATAGAGAGCTGGCAGCTCTGAGAGGCAGCCCTGAAATTTATATATCTGCCAGGGAAGGGCTCAGAACCTCTTTCTTAGTTTATGATAGTGCACCAGAATCACCCCATCACTATAGGCAAGGTTGATATACCCCATGTGCACCAAGCCCTTCAGCACTTTACTGGAGGTAAAGTAAATTGGTGATCCTTTGTATCAAAAGTTTGAACGTCTCCTCTGTCATATCAACGACATCACCATAATGTCGCATAAAAGCTGTTCCAATTAACAAGTTGCAATGATTGTTTGGCAACACTATCACTAGGGTTACAAAGACAATTGACCCAACCAAAAAAGGTAGTGCACTATAAGCTCCCTCAGACCATGCTTTCTGCGCTCGCAGTCCCATAATCCATGTGATGTTCCACATCAGGCTTTAATGTCAACTTCACCACTAACTTTTTGGAAACTATGTTGACTGGGGCGCTCATATCTATTATAGCACGGAAGCTTTATTTTGCTACAAAAATGTCACAGTACATACACTCAGAATAAGAATAATTTTGACTGTTCAATATGTGAACATTTAAGGGATCTCTTTTTCTAAGAAAGCTCATAATCCCTTCACCGATTTTGGTGTATTCTTTGGCAATATGGTCTACTAGAAGGGCGACTTTTACATCTTTCAGGGAAGGTGCACCAGAGGCTGGGTCCAGCTCGATTAAAGCAACTTGGTCGAACATTTGGCAGGCATATGACTCTAATTGCTCCTGAGGTCCTTCTTCCTCCGCGGCCTTAGCTTGTGTACATGTCAGTACGTTTACTCTTCTAACTGGCTTTTGGTTTTATAAAACCATCGTCATACAGAGGGGCTTCCACTGAATATACTACAATTAGTTCATGCGGGACATCTGGGGTTAGGATAGCGGAGGTAGAGAGTCCCATATCTACTCCGCTACATCTTTTACCTGGCAGTATCTTTCCTGATATACATAGTGGACCTGACAATTGAGGCAACTCCAAGCAAGGTGACCAGGGTGACATCTTTCAAAATAATACACACCATAGGGTCTGCACCCTTGGTTTTCATAAGATGGGACAGGCCAATCGTTTGGCTGCTGATGGTCCGTGTATTTTATGCACATGTGGTTGTTGGGCTGCTGACAATTATAAGCAGGTCCAGGGCGGGAGTTGAACTTTTGGGGGTAACTCAGATGAGTGTATGGTGCATAATATTAAAGGCTGAGGGTTACTAGGCGGAAGCTGAACAGGATGAGTGAATTCCCCCAAATAGGATAGTCTGGCAATGGCAGCGGTATGCTTCCGCTCATCATTGGCCGTGGGAAAGGTAACAGATAGCTAGCGCAAAAACTGAATAATTCTGAGCAGGGGCATGTCATCCTCCAAAATCATAGTCATGACATTGTAAAACTCACGGTATGGCTTCTCTGTGGAGGTCATTGCAATGCACACATCAGCTTCAGATAGAACGCCTGCTCTTATTAACACATGGGCTTCCATCATGAATCAGTCAGCAAACTCAGTGAGGGTCTAATTCATTTGGAACCTACCGGTCAAATTCACAGCCTTCCGCTGAGGTATCTTTGCAGAACCTCTGAACAACCTCAGCACAGTATCCTTCACTTCTTGGTATGTACGGAGCTGCTTGGAAGATAGCAGGTAACTTGGTCAGCACTCCCAACATCTAAGGCGGAGATCATCAATTTAGCTTATGCCAATCAGAGGCTCCTTCTGCCGTAAATTCAAACCGTTTGAAAAACCATGGATTTTTCCATTGTGTTTGAATGGAGGTAGGTTGTCAATGAAGACCTCATCCTCCATCTATAATTGCAAGCCTTAGGAGTGCACTGTAAATTTTGATTGAGGCCCATAACTTGGATCTTTGTGAGGAGCTGACTCAGAAGATTTAGCAGCTCTAGGGGTGGCGTAGGGCTCTTCAGAGGGAAGATCTGCCATCACATGGGGGTTTTGTGGGGTTGGAACATAATCATACCCAGAACTGCAATCATGAGTTAAGCAGCTTGTTGGAATTTTAACCAGATGAAATCCTCCAGTAATTTATCGTTATTTGGGATGGTATGACCAATCCCAGTGGAATGGCTTTTTGTTTGAATTTTTTATGATTTATTGTGATTGCTAGGCAGTTGCTCCCCAAATTGGGTTGAGCCAGATCCAAGTATTCCGCTGAGTTTGCAAGAAGGATTGAGAGGAGCCAATTGCTGGCCCAAATTGGTATATGGATCACCAGCGACTAATAAGCTGATAATGATCCACTTGAATTGACTGTTTTTTAGTACTAGATGGTCCCAACCCGAGGGGGGGATTCATCGATGTTTATTGAATTACGCCTGGGCTCCTAAGAGCCTGAGGCGAGGGAAGGGGAGGGAGGAGGCATCGAGAAAGGGAGGGGGTTTGCGCGCCAGAGCCGTGCTGCAGTGACAACTGAGCGCGGGAGGGTTGGCGACGTAGTGCAGACCTTTAGGGCCATCTCAAAGTGTACCTGAAAGTGGGTGATCATGTGTGGAAGGGTCCACACCTGCTGGTCTAAGGCAGCACGAAGGAAGGAGTTATGGATGGTCCAGATGGCTGTGGCATAGGTGAGGACACGGAGAGGTTGGCGGCAACCAGGCAATGTCTGCTTGAACATGAGGTCTTGCACAGGGTGTCCAGAACAGGGCTGAGCATGGAGGAGCGCGCGGGCCTTTGGCCAAAAT
This sequence comes from Massospora cicadina, assembly GCA_022478985.1. Taxonomy (NCBI): domain Eukaryota; kingdom Fungi; phylum Entomophthoromycota; class Entomophthoromycetes; order Entomophthorales; family Entomophthoraceae; genus Massospora; species Massospora cicadina. The sequence continues at coordinate 139,972 of JAKSZP010000100.1, forward strand.
GCGGCGACACCTGGACAGGTGAAAAAACGATGGAGGTGGAAGTCAATAGGCTCCGCACAGTGGGGGCAGCTTCGGTGCTGGAAGGTAGGGCCAGTCCAGTCCCCTGTCCTGTATGACCAGTGGAGCACCCTCCATAAGGTGTTGGACACCTTTGCTGACAGGATGGGGTGATAGACGTCCTTCCACAATTCCTTAAGGTCAAATCTCACGGAGGGAGGGAGGAGCTCATTTAGTCATGGGTGGATGGGAGGACGATCTTGGGGGTTGAGGCGAGTTGTGACAACTTGTTTATTGTGCACAATTGCATGGCGACGGGGGCTGAGGCCAGGGACTTCCCTTCTGTATGGGAAGGCATGGTGGATCCGCGCGCCTACTCGTTTCAGGGCAAGGAGAGCCTGGTTCCAGTAGGGGGATGAGGATGGTTTTAGGCGATGGCCTGGGTGGTTTTATGAGCCACTCCCCTAATGAGGTCAGAAATGCTCTAGGAAGACCCAGAGTTGCTGACACTGACTGGCGGAGGGCGGGCGCCCATTGGGGCATGGGGGTCGCGTCCCAGCAGACAATCGGCCATAGGAACTTCAGGAAGATTGTAGTGGCGTGGGATCGCATGTCCAGAAGCCCTAGGCCCCCTTCATTGCAGGGTCGGGCAATGGTTGAGAGGGCCATTGGTGGATGGTTTGAGCCCCAGATCCAACAGCGGAGGAGTACATTGAGCCGCGTATAAAAGGCATCTGTGAATGGGCAGACGTGCGCTAGGAACCAGACTTTGGAGAGGATGAACACATTGGCCATAAGAGCTCGACCTTGGGGTGTGATGTGCCACCGGTTCCAGCTGGTAATCCTGGAGTTAACTGCTGCGTGGAGCAAGTCCTCATTGTCTTTTAGCGCAACTCCTTGTTGGTTGGTGAGAACTCCCAGGTGATGGAAGGTATCGCGCACAGGTTCAATACCAAATGGTGGAGGGAAGGTGGGGGAGCTGACTTGTACAACTGTTGTCTTGGAGGTGTTAACCATGGCGTTGGACGCCTTGGTGTACCTCTCAATGATCACAGCAGCGAGGGCAACATCCCCAGGGCAGCCAAATGCAATGGCGGTGTCATCTGCAAATGCCATGGTGCAGGTGGGGGCTTTACATGGAACCAGAATCCCTGTTAGCTTGTCCTGTAAGGAGGCCAAGAGGGGGTCAAGGGTGATGTTAAAAAGGATAGGGCTCAGGGGGTCCCCTTGCCGGAGACCTTGTACAACTGGTACTGCCACTGTAAAACCCATTGGCGCCAGGACTCTGGTGTGGAGCTGGTCATAGAGCGCTGATATCTAGCGCCTAGCTGCGGGGGGGAGATGGAAGCGGGGCAGGTAAGCATCAATATACTTTCAGGCCACCCGATCATATGCTTTCTCCATATCCAGGAGAGCCACAAAGCCATTCACCTTACGAGAGTTAGCAGTCAAAGTCACGTGAATGTCATTATAGTTGTCCCATAACGACCTCCCCAGAATATAATCGTGCTGGGATGGGGAGAGGCGAGGTGACACCCATTTGGTGATGCGGTTGGCCAGAAGCTTTGTGGAGAGCTTGTGGTCTGTGTTGATCAACGCTATGGGGCGCCAGTTCGCCAGGTTCTCACGGTCTGACTTCTTGTGAATGAGGGTCGTGATTGAGCCTCTGGAGTCAGGGAGGACCTCGCCATTCACCAAGAGTGCAACGAAGAGGTTGCGGAGGGTTCTGGCTATCACCGCAGGTTCCAGAAGGTACATCTCGAAGGGTATTCCGTCTGGGCCTGGGCTTTAAGCCGTGGGGATTTCAGAAGGGTTTCCGTCACCTCCTGGATGGAAATAGGCTCCAGTAGAGCCTCACCAGCCCATGGGTCAATGGGTGGCTCTGGAACCCGCCACAGGAAGTCTTGGATGTCCGACGGGTCCACCTGGGTGGCATGGAAGAGGCTGGAGTAGAAGCGGTGTAGTTCCTGCGTGATTTCCTCCTTATCCGAAATGGTTGTAGTGCCAATCTTCAGTGCAGTAATATCCTGCGCTATTAACCGGGATTTCTGTTTCTGAAAGAAGAAGCGGGTGGGGCGTTCCCATTGAGCATAGTAATGAGATGTTGTAAAGTTTGCTGCCCGTTCTTCCTGCAGTGTGATCTCCAAGCGGAGTGCTTCCTGCGCCGCTTCCCAGTCTTCCAACCATCTGGGAGAGGGCGAAGGCTGGCAGTTTCGCTCCAGATGTCTGATTCTAGCTTACGCCCTTTTGACTCTGGCGCGAGCTGCAGTCATCTGGGCTTTGGCACAGTTGTAAGCAACGCGGGTGATGCCCTCCTTGGTCACCGCCCATCTAGCCTTGTGGTCAAGCAGGTGGGGTGGGGGGAGGTGAGAGTCTCCCGGATGGTCATAGACAGCTTCTCCTTAGTGAAGGGGTTGTTGAGAAGAGCTGGGGCAACCCTAGGCTAGAACCTACGCGACAGTCTAAGCGTGGTGGTGAGGACAACGGTGAGTGACCTGTGATCACTCAGATGGTTGTCACGAGAGATGGGAGAGGAGACGCGGCCAATTAGCAGGGGGCCAATCAGTGCCATATCTATGCGTGACGCTGACTGGAAAGCTCCTCCATCATACTGGATCCTAGTCATGCAACCTAGGCCAGACGCGGAGGGTGGAAGCGCATCTATAAAGTCACTCAGGCGAAGGAAATCTTGGAGGCAACTTGATCCAGGGCGTTCCTTTGTTGCAGGGGGTAAGAGTCACGGACGCGACTTATGGTTGTGTTGAAATCTCCTAAGAGGACTGTATTTCGTGGGAGATTGAGTTAGACGAGCTCTTCCAAGAGCCAATTTTGCTCCTGACCTGCATTAGGCAGGTAGATGCTTGCAGCGAAGAAAGAGAAGTCAGGAGTGGTGAGTTTGGACAGTATGAGGCGGCCACCTAGATATTGTGAAAAAGAATGGGTTTTAACCTGGGGATTCAAAACAATAAGGGCGGCATGGTTTGTCCAGAAGGAGTTGCCTCCAAACTGTTCATTCCATGCAGATTGTTCGTGGGGGAGGATATGGGGCTCCTGGACAGCAGAGATGTCAATTTGTGCTGACCTGAAGTTGCGGAGGATGCAGGCTCTCCGCTTAAAGTCCCGCAACCCATTCGCGTTGATGGATTGCAGGGCCAGGGTGCTGCCGTGGGGACTCATAGCTGTTCCCCTCCATGTCCTGGGGGGTTGCCAGCGCTTAAACCTGCTGCTGTGAGGCGGCTATTTTTGAGTCCTTTAGCTTGACTATTAGCTGCAATTCGTGAGGAGCGTCGAGGTTTCTGAGGGGAAGGAGAGGGTTGGGGGGCGGAGGACCCAGTAAGCCAGCCTAGGATGCTGCCCCCGCTCCGTTGCAGGGGGAAGGACCTGAGGGTGCTCAATGGTGACCTCCGCGGTGTCCCCATTTGATGAGTCTGAGTCCATATTCACTTCCTCCAACACTGCAAAGGATCCGCGTGAAATGGACTGTGGGGTTGGGGTAAGACTCTTTGAGGTGGCACTTCTACCACAGGCCGCTGGTTGCCATTCCATGCTGGTGGGCATAGCTCCATTGGGAGCTGAGGGTTGATGCGATAAATCGCTGGTGGAGGTTGATGGGGGTGCCGCGGAGCCCTGAGTGGGGGTGGCTGACGAGGGGCACCCTGTGGGAGATGCCTTGCGCTTGGTGAGAGAGGGAGTTGACTCTGGGAGATTGGAGGGGGTGCTCACTGGAAGGGGCATGAGCGCGAAGGTATCCCATACCAATAGTGGGGTTAGCTGTTTCAACTTCTAGGCGTAAGGCCTCAGGGAACAGGTCTTGAACGGGAACCCATTGTGTGGGTTGTGGAATTGCTGCTGCGGCCACGTGGGATCGTTTTTGGCCTGGTTTAGGCCCCTGGGTGGTGGCTAAGAGGGCTTGTTTTCGAGCTGTGCAGCCACTATACAAGTGTCCAAGGGCGTTACACCATGAACACCGGGGGCGCTTGATCAGGGTCGACAAAAAGATCTCAGGGCATGCCCCAACTACCGCCACACGAGGAATAACCTCAATGTTGCGGGATACAATGGGGGAGGGGATGAATGACGCCCTAGCAGTGCGAGCTCTTTGAGTGGGAGCATAGTAAGAGGGGAAGCTAAATTCCACTGAAAGAACAGACCCAAACTCCATTAAACCACGATGGAGCGCCAGTTTAAGAGACTCAGGATCAACAGTCGTTGGTAGGTTGGAAAAAGTAACCTATGAAATTTTCTCCAGGTGAGAGCGTGTGCGGGAGATGCGAAGAGATCCACGCGGAATAATGACCTGGGGGGTGGCAGCATGGTCAACAAGGGCAGCTTCGGTGAAGCCCACATCGATGTAATGGCCCTCCACTTATTCATGGATGGTGGTGTAAATTGGAAATGTCTCCGCGATCGCTGCAATTTATGAGAATTAAACCTCCGTATAGAATTCAACAGGGTTATGCCCATAATAAAGGCGAATTGCATGGGAGAGGGTTGAGCGAGGTAGAGCTTTTTGCGCTCTAGTTTCGGCACATTTCTTCTTAACATCAGCAATAAACGCCACTTCACGGGGATCAGCTTTGGGTAGCGTTGGTGCCAGAGGTTTTGCCACGCCCCAGTGGCTCCTTTGGTACGTTTGTGTTTGCTTTGGGCTGCAATCGCGGGTTGAGTGTGAGCTGGTGGTTTGGCCAAGTTTGCGGAGTTCCCTTGTTGCTGGAATGTTACAGCAGTTGCTGGCGTCATATTGAATTGAGGGGCAGATTGTTGGGCCTCGCTAAATTGGGGAAGCCCATCCAGATTGAATTAACTCCAGCCAATTGGGAGGAGGGCGATGTTTCATCACCATCCCAATCTATTTGGGTAAATTCAGCTCAAGTATTTGCTGTGATTTCATGGGCAAAACTCACTGGCTGATTGGTGAATTGGTCGTTTTCAGCATATGAGATAAAGTGCCGACTTGAGAAGTGCCAATTATGGGGTTTAAATGGAACGGGTGAGATTGAAACTGGTGTGAAGTTCCAAAATCTGAACCATTTGAATCCCCATTGGGAAGAGTAGATTGTCCCAATTTGGTGCTTAGTGAACCAGAATGTGTGGCTAATCCAACCTTACATCTGAGGGTTTGGGGGCCAGGTAGCTGGGTATCGCCCCTCATGGGGGGAGCCAGAAACACGGCGTCAGCAATAATAGATGGGGCTGAATTAGCTGACACAATGGGGGAGGTGAATGCTCGGATGAGCTGAGTTGCATTCAACTGATCAGACGCCATTAAAACAGCTTGGGTGATGGCCTCCTTGGTTGGAGGGGGCCCAGCGGGTTGGTGGGAGGTAGCGCACACAGAGCTGTTGGATGTGCAGGTTGCAGAAGTGCGATCAGGTGAACTGGCGCTAGTTGAAGTAGCTACAGGTTGGGGGGTGGTGCCTGCTTTCATGGCCACTGCTTGAGAGCGGGTGATTCTGGTTGACCCTGAGATGGGTAACCGAGGGTTGTTTTATTTGGGGGTGGTGATGGCTCTTTTGGCAGAGCCCGCGGGTTCTTTTGCGGAGTTTCCCACCATATTTGCTAATAGTTTTTGTAAATCTCTTTAGTGGAGCTAAATTTCAAGGCTGAATTGATTTTTTAAAAGTGATGCTTAGCAGAAAAAGTTAAATTGACTGTTTGATGTCAGAGGATCTGACAATTACATGTTCATTTCTAATAAAGTTGTTTCCACCGCCTCATTTATTAAAATAAATTATCGCCTGAATTAGGCGATTCCTAATCAATAAAATGAAATGAGTCACGATGAGATGTCGGCGAGATGCCAAAATATTCAAAGTCAAAGCGAGCGAACAAAGCTGTTTCCAGCGCATTATTATCAACTTAAAGGTTAGATCTAAATTTGACGTTTATTTGGATTAATTTTATATGGCTCACCTGCGACTTAAGGCTGAGGATGAGCCAAAAATAATTTGGACTTTAGGAAGTATAAGGCGAGAGGGTTGACGCCAGGGAAGAGAATAGTGAAGTAGAAAAAGAAGAGCTGTTGGCTGGAAGAACCAGCAGAAGAGCCAATAGGTTGGCGGTGGGTGCAGTAGCCCAGTTTTAAATAGTATAAATACCTGGCGCTTCCCTTTCAATAAATATCTCCCTTTGCCTATTCTACCTTTTGTTATAAATTTATATCTATTTTGTTGGTTAGGGATTAGGCTGGGGGATCCCCAAATGGCGTGGATGACACATCAAGGGGTTAGCCAGCGCTGCTGGCCCTTTTCCTAAGGTTAAAACGTCAAGGGCTGACCAGTCATCAAACTGGTTGGCCTGCAAACTAGCAGAGCTCATAGTCAATTTTCTGACAGTGGTGCTCACTACAGGGAATTCTGCTGGTTGGTGCTTAATTAGATGATGGGTTGGTGAAGAGGTGGCGGGGGTGTGCCACTGTGGTTCATTTCCAGAGGTTGTTGGTGGCAGGAGGGGCAAGCCCTAGACACCTGCCCCACACGCTGAGGTTGGAAGTAGGAGGATTACCATCTGGTTAAGTGAGGGAAATGTCAGAATTTTAAACAGATGAAATCCTCTAATGACTTATTGTTATTTGGGATGAAATGGCCAATCCTGGCGGAATGGCTCAGTGACTGAATTTCGTGGTGTTTGCTGTGATAGCTAGGTAGTTGCTCCCCAAATTGGGTTGAGCCAAATTCATGTTTTCCACCGAGTTTATAAGATTGATCGAGTGGAGCCAATTGCTGGTCTGAATTGGATGATCCACTTGAATTGACTGTTCAATGTCAGCGGATCTGACAATTACTAGTTTGAGGCAGCTGATGTTGTTTCTGGTGCCTCAGTTATTATAATAAATTATCACCTGAATAAGGCGATTCCTAATCAATAAAATGAAATGAGTCAAGATGAGATGTTGGCGAGATGCTGCGATATTCTGATGGAAAGTGAGCGACCAAAGTTGTTTCCAGTGCATCATTATCAACTCAAAGGTCAAATACAAATTAGACATTTATTTAGATTAATAAAATATATATGGCTCACTGGCGACTTAAGGCTGAGGATGAGCCAAAACTAATTCAGACATTGTGAAGGACGAGGTTAGAGGGTCAACGCCAGGGAAGAGAATAGTGAAGTAGAAGAAGAATGGTTGTCTGGAAGAACCAGCAGAAGAGCTGATAGGTCAGAAGTGGGTGCATTGGCCCTGTTGTAAATAGTATAAATACCTGGCGCTTCCCTCTCAATAAATATCTCCCTTTGCCTAATCTACCTTTTGTTATAAGTTTATAATTACCTCGTTGGTTAGGGATTAGGCTGGGGGATCCCCAAATGGCGCGGGTGAACTGCCAAGGGTTAGCCAGTGCTGCTGGCCCCATTGCCTAAGGCAAAATGGCTTGATCTAACCAGTCTTCGTACTGGTTGGCCTGTCAACTAGCAGAGCCCATAGTCAATTTTCTGATACAGCTCACACTGCATGCGTGTTTGGAGTAAAGCGCCTGATGGGATTTTTGCCCATATTCCCAGTTGACTAGATTACCAGGGGTCGCTAAGGATAATTCCCTATAGCGAAGTGAATTGATTTTTTGGTTGCCCCTGATTTTGGGGTAACAATGTTTGGAGATTTTAGGTAATTCACCTGGGTCAGATCCATTGGGGATCAATCTGGGTGAATGCTTAAGATCTTGCCGGGCATAGTTTCTGACAAATAGTGTCATCTGCTAGTTGATTAATGATTAACTTTCAGGTATACTGACTGGGATTGGTTAGGTTTTATCACCAACCAATTAAAATTTAAGGATCAAGTTGCAAGGCGAGTGATGCCACCTGCAACTAGTGAATCAATCAGTTGGGTTCATGACCTGCCTTAATTGGTAATAAGTCCCATTACCTAAGCAGGTCGCTTTTTAAATATAGTTGGTTCTCTGGGATTGAGAGGAAAACGTTAGGGGAACGTTTTCTGACTTTTTTCATTTTAGGTCTCAAGGATTTCCAATGATGGAATCCTAGCCAGGATGGGGAAGACCATCGCTGATGAGATGACAATGGGTAATTCAATGGCAACAGCTGCTGTTTCATCAATGAGGTTCCAATTGAGGGTTGGGCGCCAAATTCCCACTATAAATTCCCTGAAGAATTTACTTAAAAATATACTTGATACTTTTTACCAAACTACACCTTACAGAATACTTTACCAGAATTCATTTCAAGTTATATTCTTTCTCAAGGAAATTATTGCTGTGTGCTTTAATTGGGAGACTCTTTAGTATAAAGAGTAAGGATCTGAGCATGGATCCAGAGAAGAGAAGCTGAGCTGAATCAGGGATTGCTGCTGAATGTTTGTCACCAGAGAGAAACCATAAACGAGGATCTGATCGTGGATCAAGTTAGGCGGTATAAGGGAATGAATCCTATTGTGGACATTTTTAGTATTTTGAGGGGAGTTACTGGTCAAGCGTTGACCCAATAATAGTACTTTATTCAACTACAGATTTTAGTCTTATACTATTATCAAATAAATACATATTTCTATCAGACAAAGCGGAGAATTGCACAACACCAAACCTGTGCAGTTAATTAATTTAGGGGTTATCAGCCGAGAATAATCAAGAAACCCTTAAATTTTAACAGCGCCTCAGCTGGGTGACCAGGCTCATTATTGTTGTAAAGGGAACCTTACCGAGTGCCCTTTTGTTCTTCTGCTTCCTAATGGGGACAAGGCAGGTAAAAGGTAGGCTAACTTCCGCTCCATGAAGTGTAGTCACTCAGTAGCATCATCCAGGTGATTGGCAAGTTGCCTGTTTTGTTGCCCAAGTATCTGCAGCTAATTAACTGCATTTTCAAGTTGATTTTTTACTTTGTCATGCTCCTAAAGGAGATCTTCTTTATTTTTAAGTACTGCGTCCACAACCAGCTTGATTTCCACAGTTTCAGCAAGCGCAGCCATTTGGGAAAAATCTCCTTTGGTACAAGCCTGATATGCCATGGCCATGAATTGGAGAATTTTTGATTTTTGACATGGAATTCATAGGTATGTAATGTCTTACTCGCACGTTTCACAAAAATTGACCGTTATGCTTCATATGTACTTTTGGCATACCACTATCTCATGAACTGCTCAACTGATCTCAGCAAACCAGGTGTCAGGTGATCGAGTCACTCAGCCCCCTTCCACCAATAGTACTGAGAATTTTGACAACTTACTTCAGTTTCCTCTAGGCTTTGTCTGCGTAAGGGTGTTTTTGCGCCAAAAATTTCTAAATTACTCCACTAAAACTTAAATATCTCGGGAACTACAAGTCTGATCGCAAAATTACAAAGTGCGTTGTGGTCCTCAGAACTAAATCTCTCCAATAACACCAATTCCGAGTACCAGAAGCACTCACAGAAAATAATAACAACATTTGAACTCAAAAATTTTATTGCCTCAACCTAAAAATTGCAAAAAACCTGGAACCAAAATCTTCAAACCAAAAACTGGCAAACCCTATGCAGAGCGTCAACAGGCCTATCATTTGAGACTAAAATCAAAGAGATTGGCTGAGAACTTAGACAATGGCAACCATTTTAAGATTGACAAAACCCTTTCAGCGCCCAAGCAGCCCACATTTCTGATACCTGGGTCATCTGGCGTGCCCCCAAAGCAACTCAGATTGAGTGTATGGCTAGCTAGCAAGAAAACAGATGATGAGAACATTAATAACTTGTGCTTCGACAATATTTTTAACCAACCCTTCATTCCTTCCCAAAGCACAAGTCTGCCCATGATTCCATGTCTACTGGTAGTCCCACAACTACCAGAATTCATTTTTTTTGTGGTTTATTAAATGGGCCCCCTTTAGTGAGCATCACTGATATAATTTGGCATTATATTGGAGAAACGCTGAAGGGGTTTTGCACAGGTTTAAGCCCACTGAGCAATAGGACCAACTCTATGAAGATTGTCGCCCCTGAGGCAACGAAATAAACTTAATAAATTATGGAGCAATTGCCCCAATGGCACTTTTTTATTTAATTTGATATTTACAGCAATACTCGCTGTTTCAATCGCTCTATTTTACTAACAATCCTCCTCTTTCAATCATCCCATCTCGCTCATATATCAGCAACTTCAGTCAATACCACTCTGTTAGCTTAAACTATTTAATATCGCCATATTCTCATTGTCTCTGGCAGAGTATGGTTTCTTAAATCCCTATTGCCTTAGTTTAAGGCGATCTACTCAATATTCATTGAATGTTGACATCGCCTTATCACCTTATTTGGAGGCAATCCAATAATAATTCTTTCTGAACCAATATCACCTCATCTCAAGGCACTTGAATATCTGCACTCTATAGATCATGGTCAACGGATTCTAGCCAATCCGCTATGGCTATTTTGGGCTTAGCGTCCAGTCAAATCAGAATCTCAACATCAGCTTTGTTGATACTATGTTAACTGGGGCACCAGTGTCAATGATAGCACGTAATTTCGTTTTTTTTTACAAAAATGTCACAATAATTACACTCAGAATAAGATGAACCATGACTGTTAATGCATGAACGTCTAAGGAATTTTTCTTATCAAGAAAGTGCATGATACTGGACCATACTTAAGGATACTCCTTTATTATCCGCTCTACTGGGATGGCGACGTTCACGACCTCCAATGAGGCCACACTGTAGAGGATTGGGGGTCATCTGCTGAGTTATGCTCCAGGACTCAGCAGGTTTATGGTTTTGAATTTGTTGGCGGATTCCTTCCACAATCCCTCTTTGGCTTGGGAGTGCGCTACTGTTTTCACTTCATCAGTGTTGTGTCAGTAAAGAAATATGTCATTGGAGTCATGCGCCCTGACATAGGCTAACTAGTTATGATCAGATGGGACAAATTAATATAGCGCAGAAGAAGTAGAGCGTCTCATCTCTCTCCACTTGTTCTTTTCCCTGCTCATCCAACATCAACATAACTGCATGGATGTTTTGCTTTACGGTGATACTCGCCATGTAATGCCCATGCCGATTGCGCTCAAATCAAGTGACTCCCGAAAGATCTTATTTTCAAACATCATTAAACCCAGTCTGAGAGTTGTAAGCTGGGCGGGGGCAGGGCGGATTATTAAAAAACGGTTGGGTATTGCTCAGATAATCATAAGTCAGTTGCAGGTTGGGCGGTAGATTGTAACATGGCTGAAAGTTCACTGGGAAATAAGTTGGCTGATGCTGGCCACTTGCAGATTGACCTTTAGCGGCATCCATGGACAGTTTCCAGTCCCTGTTAGGTGGAAAAAGAGGCGGACAATCGCTACAAGTAGTTGACAATCCGTAGTAGAAAGATCCCCTGGAGAACTAAAGCCATCGCGATGTAGAGCTCCCATTATGGTTTCACAACGGTGGTCATAGTGATACCAACATATTCCTCCAACAGTATTACCGCCCCTAGTAGTACATATGCTTCCACGGTGAAGAGGTCAGTGAATGTCAAAAGGGTTTTGTTTTTGAAACCTAATAATCAGGAAGTCTGCTTTCCGTTACTCCATCATTTCTCCCCAATGAACAAGTAGAGCACCATATCCTTGACCTCCTTGTAGGTCACGGAGCTATCCACCAGGTAACAAGTGACCTGGTCGGTGCTTTTGACATCCAGGGTGGAGATTAGGAACTTCACCTTATGGTGATCTGAAACTCCTATAACATCAAACTCAACCCACTCGAAGAATACATTTATATTCTCTCCTGGGTTAACCGGGGGCAACTTCTCAACACACACATTCTCTTTGAAATCTGGGCTGCAGTTCAGAGATCTATCTGGCCTATCATTTGCCTAGTGATCGTACCCCCCACATAGAGGCCATAGGTAGGTCGTGGAACAGAACTTACAGCCGTTGGGGTCTGTTGGGTACTGGTGGTTTCTTCAGCCATAATAATGATGTCAACCGTGGGTAGCTCACTCATACACAAGTAATATTCTTTTCACAAATCAAGACTATCCATGTTTCCTCTCCCTCTACAAACCTGGTCCAAGAACAACTCCTCCACAATTTGTTCCGCTTTAACTGATCCACACTGATAGCGCCCTTCCTTAGCGTCCTGTTTAAGCTCACTGACCTCTCTTTATAGATCTTAGTGTAACTCCTTCTTCTCATCCAGTTTTTGCGTGAGATTTCGAAGCTGATCAATCACATCTTTGAGAGTTCTTTGTAAATTGGAACTCTGACAGCCACAGTCATGAGCTTGACAGGAGATATCGTCAAGTGAATTACTAGTGCAGCTCGTTCTTAATAGAACTTATCATTTGATCTTTAAGAACTTTTCAAACTAACCTGAAGATTGGCATATTCCACTGACTCCATGAATGGAAGGGTCACAGGCCGTCCTCAATTGGCACTGTTAAAGCCCTTGAGGTGATCTATCTGATCCAACAACTGGCCATATTCAGCGTAACTTAGAAACAATGCACCAGAATTTGTGGAAGCATGGTAGTTGATCAATTCACTTCTCAACTGACTAAGATCAATTGCAATGGATTCAGCTTGCTCAGTTACGCGCCGCTTCAACAAAGTAATGCGGTCCCAACTGCGTCCCACGGAAGATTCAATACTTGACATCCATTTGGTAATTTCCTGAATTAAACCTTTAGTGTTCCATCTTAAGGTAGTCACGTCCCTAATCCAGTCAAGCATGAGTCTTCTCCAATTCAGAAGCTCACACATAACTTGGGGTAGCTCCTGATTTAAATGGGGTACAAGTTAGTCCATCTGACTGAGAGCGTCAGCAACATAGGTATGTACTTGAACAAGAGACCCCCTCATCTCCATGAACGTATGTTTAAGGTGTTCCAACAACAACTGATTATTGTTTTGTTACTCTTGAGTGAACCACATTATGTCCCCAATTTCAATGTTGTGTTTAGCTAGGACTCACAGAACCTGTTGAATAGATGGCTGTACATGCGAAATAAGATAATATATCATCCCATGAGAGTTAAGATGGCACATCATGCAAGTGATCATTGTGTCCAGGTGAAGTGTGTGACGCCCAGCCTCATGTTATGGCATTGGCAGTAACGCGAACTAGTAACCTTATTAACCCTGGTGGCTCAGTTGAAGATTAGGAAAATGGGGTTTCATAACTTATTAATTTTCAAAATTTTCAACTCAAGTTGGCCTTGCCTCAATTGATTACAAAAGTTTGGTCAATCACTAGCTATAGTACACTGCCCAATGAAAGCGTGTACTTATTGGTGCATCTGGGCTTAGCACCACTTCCCCCAATTGATGATTCCCCCAAAATTGTTTAAGTAAGATTATTTGAGACCAACCTTACTTGTTGGTCATCTTCCCTTTAATAAAATTCCGTTAGTTCACGTTTTTATATGCTAACTTGGGTGAACCTGAGCGCAGACCTCTTTGAGGAGGTCCCTAACAAAATCAGCCCTTATATTTGCACAAAATTAATTATTGAAGCTAGTGCACCTCTGGTCCGCCCTGGTCCCCCCAGACCAAGGCACCCAAGCCCTCCAGCCCAGATCACCGCTTGGATATGGACTCCTCTTTGAGGTACGCCCAAGTCTTAGTGTTTGCTTGCCTTTTATTAATATATACTGTGTTGAACACCCTTGACCTATGTATCTTTAGCTCTAGCACCCTCTGCGGGCTATCTTTCCTGATAATAATAATGACAAGTTACCTGGCGTTGTGGCTATGTACCACACACCACCTTGCTAGGAACTGGAGAGTTATAGAAACTCTCTTGATATTAGATGACCAACCTATTTATTTATGTGTACCAGAATTATCCGTGTGTAACTTATGGAAAGTGTGAATTAGGTGCGCCAGCTGTTGGTCATGGCCGTGGTGAGGCTCAACACCTTTTTCTCTTTTTCCAACAGTTGGAGAATCTCAGAATTATTCTTGCTACCTCCAACTGGAAAGTACCCACCCTTCTTGCTTGTACCTGGTGGATTTGGATGTTTCATGATCTGAGGGTCATGATTCCCTGACTTTCCCCTGAAATCATCAAAACTAATATTAAAAAATTTATTGTCACCATGTTCAGATGGTGCAGGCAAGTTCATTGATGAAGGGCCTGGTGGCGATGGCCTTGAATAATGATGCACAACCCATCACCAAAATGGGTATGGGGTCGTTCATGGCTCAAAACGCGTTTTATAACAATGGTCCCTTATATAAAAACGGACCCAATATCTTCTCTTTTAGCTCTGATATGGAACCCACTTCAGTATACCAAATTACCCCAGAGAGCCTGCGCTTGACCACTAGCATGATCCGCAGAACACAGGAGGTAGAAAAAGAGTTACTATTTCAATATAAAAATCTTTATGCAATTGCTGAAGATATGGTGGGATATGTGACCTCAGTAAAAAGAGCGGCCAATTATTCATCTCCATTCTATGATGCGGAAACATACCCTGGAGGCATGCTTATATCAGAAGAAGATTTTTATGGTGAAGTGTTGGCGTTGTCTGCTATAAGTAAAGATCATTCAGGATATTCTTGTTAACTGCTACCCTTTCATCCCCTTTAGGAAAAATCAGCAGAAAATATTGGTGGATACAGGAGCCTCTGAGAATTTAATGACCAAGACCTAGCTGACTACCTTGAGCTGAGTTACTTGCTGGGTGGTATGGTTAGGAGGCTTCCAAAGGTATTCCAACGCTGAAAGTTCTGAGGTTGGTGGATTATCAAGTTGGCCAATACCATTTGGCTAAACGCTTCCAAGCTATCAAAAACCTCTTGTACCCCATTATTTTGGGTTTAGAGTGGTGGAGAAAGTTTGACATCAGAACCAACTTGAATTACAATACCTTGTCTTTAATTTTGAATAATGGTCATGAATTAGTTGTCCCTTTGTCTGAAGCGAACACTCGGAAAAATCTGCCCCACTTGCCCAATTTCCACACTCTCAGTCTTGCCCCATTTCTGAAGCCCTCTCTGGAGGTACCTTTACCTTCATGTTTGGAGGGGTTGAAATTTTCGTCTAATGCTTCATCCAATATTACCTACTCATTCAGAGTTTGCGAGTTAAAGCTCACCATGGATTTGGTGCATATATCTTCTCCCGTTTACCCTTTGACTGTAAGGGAGGAAGCGGCCTTAGATGCGTGGGTTTGAGCAGTTAGCCAAAGGCGCGATTTTTCAGCTTACCTCCCTAATATGCTCCCACTTCTATTTGTGGAGAAAGCTGATGTTACCTTATGCCCATGCGTAGTTTATGGGAGCCTTTAGAACGTCACTGTACCAGATCTACATCCCATCCCCTTGGACTTGCAGATTGCACGCTATGTGGAGAAGGTGAGAGTCTTTTCCAAGCTGGATTGTTTAAACGCATTCAATCAGATCTGTATCAAGAAGGACCAGGAGTGGCTAACCGCATTCCGTACCAGAAAAGGAATTTTCTAATTTCAGGATATGCCCTTTGGGCTTAAAAATGCCCCTGCTATCTTCCAACGCCTTATTGATGCGGCTTTGGAGAGCCTGCTGGGGCATGCGCAGTAGCCCATATGGATGATATTTGTTGTTTCCCCTGATAATGGATCCAATGCAGTATACCTTTGGAAGGTGGTGGAGTGTTTGAGGGCATCTGACCTTACGTTAAAAATTAGTAAATGCGAATTCTTCAAGTCTCAGGTCACCTTCCTGGGCAGCGTCGTTTTTGACCAAGGCCACATGATAACTCCAGGTAAGGAGAAGGCGATTCGTGAATGGCCCACCCCAGCATCAGTCAAGGAATTGAGGAGTTTTTGGGGACGTGTTCATTCCTTAAGAATTTCACGCCAAATCTTTCTGAGGTGGCAGCGCCCCTATATAAGGGGAGTGGGACTAAAGTGCTTCAGTGGTCCCCACACCTTGCAGGATGCCTTCCAAGTGGTAAAGTGCACCCTTTATCTACGTCTGTCCTTCGCCACGTGGATCCAAAAAAGAGTTCATTGTAGCTATTGATGCCTACAACTTCTCCATAGCACCGCCTTATTACAAGTAGGTGAAGATGGAATAGAACTTCCGGTGAAATATTTTTCCAGAAAGATGTTTCTACCAAAGTTAAATTACGCTATATATAATAAAGAGTTATTAGCGGTGGTTGAGGCGCTGACTTATTGGCGTCATCACTTGCATGGCTCATCCCAACCTTTTTGCATACGTACAGATCACCATGCCTTAAAGTACTACCACGCACCTCATGTCTTGACCCCACAGCAAACCCACTGGCATGAGACCCTAGTCCAATTTTTGTTTTCCTATGAGTTTACTAAGGGCAAGGAGAATGGTTTGGCGGATGCTTTGAGCTGCAACCCTTCACTAGCTCCTGATCCTAAGGATATAGAGGTGCATAATACCCATGTGATAATTCCGCTGGGTAATATTGTGTCTCAACTTCTCTCTCCCTCAGCCCACGTACCAGAACTTGCTCCTATGGAAAATGTGGAGGAATATGGTATGTTCATAAAGGTAGTCCTTTCACAGCCTTTGTCAGCTGTCTAACTATGTTCCATGCCAAGAGTGCATTGAATCAGGAGGACATTACCAGGGGTTACCAAGTGAAGGATGAGAAGGTGTGGTCTCAGGAGCGCCTATGGGTTCCCACTGGACCACTTATCCTAGAAATCATCTGGGACCATCATGACAGAATCACAGTTGGTCATCCTGGGAAGGCGAAGACTCTGGAGTTAACTTGCCACACTTTATACCTGGAAGGGGTTAGCTGCTCAGGTGGGCAGGTATTGTAAAGAGTGCCTGGTCTGCAACCAAATGAAACCAATCAACAGCCACTAGCAGGGTTGTTAGCACTAGTTCAAAAGGCCGAAGGGCCTTGAACTTTGTAATCAGTGGATTTTATTGTGGAACTGCCTGTATCTGATGTCTTCAATGCCATCATGGTAGTGGTGGACCGTTTTACGTAGTTTGCCCACTTTATTCCCTGCAGAACCACAGTAACTGCAGCTGAGATGGCTTGGCTCTTCGTCACTCATGTGTTTGCTCTTCACAGGGTCCCAATGAAATAATCAGCGATCATAAACCCAATTTACCTCCATCTTTTGGGATGAGTTGTGTAAGACTCTTCAGATTCATCTCTGATGTTCAGCTACCTATAACCCTCCAATCAGATAGGCAGACTGAATGAGTGAAGAAGTGTCTATAACAGTTCTTGTGGTGTTACTGTCAGATTCTTTTGGTTGACACAAAATAAACCCTTTGAAAACCAACAGATTTGGCTTATTATTCTCCCAATGCTCGAGCTATTACTCTAATTCTCAACTTAAAGCCTATTGCAACTACACGGCTTGGGTTAATTAACTCAACATCAATTCAATCCGATTATACTATCTAAAGCTCAGCCAAATACTCACAAATTCAGGATGATTGTTGCTGTACCAAAACTCGGCAATTATTCCCAACTAATTGAAACTAATATCATTAATCAGCATGAAATTTTTTGGGATTGACCCAAAGATAACGTCTTTAAAACCCATAGACATGTAGATGAAAAAAGCGTAATCATTTTCCCACCATATGGCAAATTTCATATGTCAATCTTATATCAGAATGATACCACTTGCACATGGACTGCCCAAATGGGAGTACCTAGTGCTATTGAGAGGGCCAGTTGACGTCCTGATTAGTGAGTCATTTCTATCAGCTGTATGATGAAAACACAGATTGAGCTGGTCCTAATAATAATTGATTTCCCGCCCTATGGTAAATTTTGTATGTCAATCTCTAATTTTCATGATAGCACTTGCACACATGGACTGCCTGAATGAGAGTACCTAGTGCTATTAAGAGGGCCAGTTGAAATCCCAATTAGGGTCTCGTTTCCATCAGCTGTATGATGAAAACAAAAATTGAGCTGGTCCTAAGAATAATTAATTTCCCGCCCTATGGTGAATTTTGTATGTAAATCCTCATAATTGACATGATAGCACTTACATATGGACTGCCCAAATGGGAGTACCTAGTGCTATCGAGAGGCCTGCTGACGTCCTGATTAAGGGTGGAACATTTACTTAAATTGATGCCAAATTTTCCCAGAATTTGTAATTCATACGCAGTATGATGAAACTCATATCAAGATGATCCTAGGACAATTATTACGCTCGTTGTTGCGATTTTGGTCCCTGAAATCCTTCCAAATATGAGAGTGTTTTGCCACCAATAAATATAGCAATAGGTCATAGTCATATTAGTTCAAGGGTAAAACTGAGGTGGAAAATAATCTGTTGAAATTGCATGATCGAATGTGGCCAGGAGATGCCCTAGAGGTAAAAATAACGGCGCCTGGCATAATGAATAAGCATTGAAGAATATTCTTAAAATAAAAATATATTTTTATTCAATCTCTTTCTGGTCATTATCTGGAGTCCCTTTTAAAGAGTGTCGCCAAGCTGGATTCTTGGAATCCACAGCTTGTAACCTTGCCTGCCTCGGAAGTAGCTCCCAATTACAAAGGGAAAATAAGCATAATATCGACCAGAAGAATTGGGGCTATCTAAATATGCCTAGTGAGTTTCTAAATGGTCAAAACACGTAAGCCACTGGCAAAATTGAGGATCAGTTGGCCAAACTTTTTCCCTAGCAAGCGTTCAGGATCTAACTTATCAAGAGAGCGATCCTCAAAACTTAATAATCAGATTGAATTGACATTGGGTTAATTGGCCTGAGCCGTGTAGTTGCAATAGGCTTTAAGTTAAGAATTAGAGTAATAGCTCGAGCATTGGGAGAATAATCAGCCCAATCTGTTGATTATTGAAGGGTTTATTTTTGGGTCAACCACCAGAATCTGAAAGTTACACCACCAAAGATCATTCAGAGTTGGTTTCCCATCTCCCCATGGCCTAATTCAGTTATAACCGTGCCCAACATGCATCAATAAGCTGTTCCTCTTTTTTCCAACTAAGGCTTTAATCCCGCCTTCAATGTGTAGCCCTGTTGTGAATCCCAGGTGGAAGCGGTGGTGGACTTTGCCAAAATGATCAAGAAAGTACATCAGGGGGTGAACACAAATTTAGATGTGGCCATGCAGGCTCGCAAGGAGAACGCTGATGGTAAGAGACAAGTTGGACCAGCGTACAAGGAAGGAGAACTCTTAATGCTAGAAGCTAAAAACATCCCAAATAAGCAAACTTGCAAAAAACTGGGACCAAAGAGGATTGGGCCTTACCGTGTTGTCAGAAAGGTGGTCCACGCCTCATACCAGTTAGATATCCCCCTCTTTCCAGATCTTTTTGGTCTTCCATGAAAGCAAGCTTACGTTGTTTGAGGGCCCCCACCAGAGACTCCTGGGGCTTATCTCATGGATGGGGCACCAGAGTGGAAGTGTGGAGTTTGTAGCCTCTCGTCAGGTAAGAAGAAGACTCGAGTATCTTGTATCTGGAAGAGATTTGATGCAGTGTAGAAAAGTTGGGTCCCAGAGTTTGATTGCACCCATGCCCAGGATTTATTTGAAGCATTCCAACAGCGTTTCCCTGAGGCTGCAGGATCTAAGTCTAAGCAAGCCATTGCCGCCATGAAGTTAGCATCTACCCGCAAGAACTATTCCTTGGCAAATGCCCTGGAGTGGGGTGGAGCCCAAAAAAGAGGAGAGGTAATGTTATGTTTACATGACTTAATTGAAAGAACCAACTGCTAATACAAGGCTGGGCGTAAGGAGTCCCAATATGTCAAGCTTCAGGACCTCCCTGACCTAAAGCACACCTTGGATCAACGCTTGGTGCAGGCCAGATAAGCCCAGGTTGGTAAAGATGAAGTGCTTGACGCTCAGTCCCATGTTACATCATTGGCGTTAGAACGGAATAGGTACCTTATTAAGCACAATGGTTTAGTTCAGTTGTTAGGAAAACGGTGTCTAAAACCTATTCAATTTTCGAAATTTCCAACTTGGGTCAGCCTCGCTTTCAATCAATAACCTGAGTTCAGTCAATCTCTAGCTATAGTACCCTGCCCAATGAAAGCGTCTACTTATTGGTGCACCTGGGCTTAGCACCACTTCCACCAATCGATGATTCTCCCAATATTAATAAGTATAATTCTTTGAGAACAACCTTACTTGTTGGCCATCTTCCCTTTAATAAAATTCCGTTAATTCTCGTTTTTTAATTGCTAACTTGGGTGAACCTGAGCGCAGACTTCTTTGAGGAGGTCCCTAACAGCATCAGCCCTTATATTTGCAAAAAATTATTGAAGCTGGTGCACCGCTGGTCCGCCCTGGTCCCCTACAGACCAAGGCACCCAAGCCCTCAAGCTCAGATCACCGCTTGGATATGGACTCCTCTTTGGGGTCCACCAAAATTGGTTTTCGTTCGCCTTATATTAATATATACTGTGTTATTTACCCTTGCCCTGTATATCTTTAGCTCTAGCACCCTCTGCAGGGCTATCTTTCCAATATTAATGACGATGAGTTCCCTGGTGTTGTGGCTGTGCACCGCACACCACCTCTCTGGGAACTGTAGTTATAAATACTCTTTTGACAGGTTTTTTTGCGTTGGTTAAAGATAATACCTATGAAATTTTCTATAGGGTCCCCATCATAAAGAGAATACCCCTGAAGAAGCCACTCGAATATACTATGAAGCTGAGTAGCTTTGACATCCATGGACTGTCCTTGATGTGCTGATTTAAGTGATGGACAAGTGGAAAACTGCAGCTCCATTGAGGAGTCACCGATGTCAGCTGGCTCAGTCATGGTGAACATGGTTGGTTCCTTGTTGGAAGAAATCATAGGGTCGCCACTATATTTGTTGTGAAAACCCATGAAGTCTTGACAAAAAAGATTTAGAATTTGCCTTGGTCTCAGGTATTCAAGATGGATAGTTGAATCAACGGGCCCCATGTAGTGAGCACCACTGTTGATTTTACAGGTTATTAGGTATGATCTGGAAGGTTGTTGCGCAGATGTTAAGCCCACTGATACAATGGAAGGGTGATATGTAGATTGTTGATCCTTAAGCAAAGGTAGTAAAATATAAGAAATAGAGCCAAACGCTTCTGGGAACCAATTTTATTATTAAAAGAAGTTTTGAACTTTAAAACTTAAGGGATCTTCACCTATTATTAACTTTGCACTACAGATTCTACTGCAGCTTACTAACTAAAAGCAATCCCCTTTCCATTCTCCATCACTATTGTTATCTCTATTTCTTGCTGCGGTCACTCCCACAACTTTTACCAGAAGTTAAATTACTCATTATTCGCTTAGTGCAATTTCAGCAAAATTATAAATATATTGCCACATTCTTCATTATTAACCTTTTGCATTCATTCCTCCAACAACCATCAGGATCTTAATATATAATCTACTTTTGATTATCCTCAGCTTCTAGTAGGTAGTATTCAAATTATACCAATTGTACTTGTTCTTCTCCCTGAGACTACCAGATTTGGCAGAGGCTTATGCAATCGCTCAACTACTAATAACAAAACTAATTTATTCTAAAAATTTGTATAGCGGGAGGAAACCATCTGGTTAATTTCCTGACATACCCCTTCTTATAGTAGATGGACAAGAGGACATGCCTATCTACTTGCCAAGGTTTACTATACTACCACCTAAGTCTCAGGTTATTGTTGCCATCCAGAGTATATGTTAATATCCCACAAGGTCACTTATTAGAGATAAGAAGCATGGATAACCCTTATGTTAAAGAAGTCCTGACCTGCTCTGTGATTTCAGATCCCACTATTGCTGGGTCCTTCTTGGCGTTGCTGGCAAATCTAACTGATAAACCTGGACTTTGGATCCCAATAGTCCAGACGTCTAATTTTTCTTACTGCCTGTAAGAAAATTGACATGTATTTAACTTTGGATTTTGGTCTGAATTATCTACATTTGGTAGTCTTGACAAATTCCTTTATTGGGCGTGGGTTAACCAGTGAACAAAAGTCCCAATTTTAGAAGTTGCTAGAGGATTAACATGACCTTTTATTGACATCCACCTATGTTTTGAAAAAATAAAGGTCATTTATATCATCTTGAGACTGGAGATGCTAAACCTATCTAATCTTGTGCCTATAGGAAGAGCAAGGTGAAGAAGATCACGTGGGTTTGAGCTCAAATAGTACTAGAAGCTGGTTTGCTAATGCTTTCCTGCGGTCCTTGGGCTTATCATTTCTTTCAAGTTTGTAAAGAAGGTATCCATAGGGTGGTATTTACTACCCAAGACTCAACTCTATTACTAAGAAGGATAGCTACCCGTTGACGTATATTGAGACTCCCTTCACTTGCTTGTTGGGTATTTGTTTTTTAATAGATCTCACCAGCAGATACTGGCAAGTAGGGTTAGCGCCTGAGGATTAATCAAGGTGCATGCTTATTGCTAATTTAGGATGAGCCGAAACAAGGATGCCACAAGGTCTCTACAATGCACCTGTCATGTTCCAATGCGCCATGTACAAGATCCTGGTGGACAAGAAGTGTCCTGTGTTTTTGTCTACTTTGGCAACGTCACTGTATTTTCAAGATCTTTCAATGTCACCTGGAGTGCCTTTTAAGATTTTTCAATCCTCTCCAAAAACCTCCCTCAGCCTCAACCCTTAGAATGTTTTTATTCAAGTATGAGATGTAATTAATTGGACACAAGGTCTAAAGCGAAGGATCCAACCCATTCCTGGTAAAGTTGTAGCCATTGAGAGTATGCCACGCCCCCAGAGCCTCAGGAATATCCAAGTATCCCTAGGCATGGTGGGTTACTATTACCAGCTTATTCTTTGGTTTACCAAGCTAGTTGAACCTCTAGTCTAATTTCTACAGAAAGATACCTCTTCAAATGGCGGCCATAAGAATGAATTTTTCTTCAATATGTTAATAACTGCCCTCTTTACAAAATCTATAGTAGTTAATCCACATTCTGGTCATCCCAAATTGTTTTTCACTGATGACAATGATGTGTTAGCTGGTCTTCTAGCGCAACACAATGAAAATCAAGTCAACTATCATGTGTCATATTATAGTAAGACTTTGATAAAGGCAAGCAAAACTACAGTATGAACAAATGAAAATTCCTAGCTGTACTTCTGGCAGTTAAACACTTTTGCCCATACTTGTATGTAACTAAGTTTTTTAGTTATTAACAGAAATGAATCACTCAGATGGTTATAAAAAATGAAGGACCCTGACGGAAGTTTAGCAAGGTGGGTGATAAAATTGCAGAAAATATGATTTTATATTTTTATTCATCATGTGGGGGTGATTCATAAAAATGCTGACGGGCTCTTGAAGGATCTGTTGCTTGCATCATAATACCTGAGGGGGACCAATTGTATTATAAAATCTATTCCAAAATATGGGAACTAGAGACCTATGAGACTAAAGCTGAGTTGCGTAACACTACCAAAGTCACCCAGATCAAAGAAGGGATGTTATACAAAAAAATTGACGGAAAGTGGCTTTCCTATATATGCCCTTCTTCCCATACTGAAGTCATCCTTGAAGGACAATAAACTGTGGGACATGGAAGGGTGAAAAAAAACTCACAAGTGATTAAATAAAGCTGTTACTGGGATTAGATGGTTGAAACCATCCAAGAACTATAAAGGCCTGTTTGACTTGTCATACACAAGATTGGGTCAGGCCTTGAAAAAAAAAGCATATGTTGGTTCCTTCAAACCCCTTCATTGTTGTTAGTATTGATGTGGTGGGCCCTTTTTCACCGCTTTGCATGTGCATTATTATATCCTATTGGCCTTATATCACTTATTCAAATGGTACAGGGAGATTTTTCAACTGCAACGGTTATTAGGAATCTAGCGTGCTAAAGAAAGACCTGGCTTCCTTTGTGGCCTATTCCAAAACCCACAAGGGCAGCCACGGTCCACAAAGCGCTGCTGTTTTTACTGAACTCTGGGTGGGGCGTTTAAGGGTTGTTTCAAAGGCTCCAACCTAGAGAATTGTTGCTAAATGCTGTTCTGTATTAAATAACTAGAAGGGGAGTTTTTAAATAAAATTTCATTTTAAACTACTAATGTTAGATAGAAAAAGTTTAACCTAACGCTTTGCCACCAGTAGGATGCTCAATTTTATGTTAGGGTGAGGAAAAGCTGCTAATCTGAGCCATAGTGGTAGGGAGTGATTTTAATTTTTGGATCCAGTAACTAACAATTTAAACCATTTTCCCTAAATAGCATAAGCTGACCTTTTAGGATATTTTTGGGTAATTTTTCCTAAGTTCTAAATGTCAGATTTTGCTTTTTTGAATTTTGGAATGGATTGTAGGGTTTTATCTTGTTTAAACCTTTTCTTTTCAACTTTTGTCGGGATTTGACTTTTTAGTTAAGTTTCTTACTACTCAGGTTGACTTCTGGGTGAACCCCCTGTTAGAGGCAGTAATTGGGGTTCGCGGTAGAGAAATTTCTTGATTTTTTAAAATCTGCACAAAGTTTTTATATTTCTTTAAATTAAAACCTGGAGGTTTATGAGACTTATATAAATCTGGACTGAGGAATGGATAGGGGAAAGGCGTGTGGTAATCATGGAGGCTGAGGTTACCCACATTCATCCATAGGTATGTCATAGGTCAGAGATCTTGGTGAGGGGCTGGGCCTTGTGTTTGAACACCTTTTTGACCTAAAAGGATGCACACCCCTGTTTAGTTTTTAGATGGCATATGAGGCCTTACAACTGCAAAGGCTACAGCATTATTTCTCTTTAGATCCTGTCAGCATTTGTACTAAAAAACAGCTCAAATTATCATGGGATCAGGTTGAAAAACCATTTGACCGTCCTCCTTCAGAAAGAGCCTTTCCAAATCATTGGATTGTCACAAAATAAACTTATGTCCTGAATTGCAAGGATTTTTGAAAGAGATTTTGGAATTGTCACTGGATGAGACGCCGTCTCAACACCAAAGACTGGAATCTGGACGCCCTCACACAATAGAAATACAACAATACTGTTGCTTAAAAAATGAAGTGGCTGCAGCTTGACCCCTGTACTGGAAGAGAATTAAAGGCCATTACAAAGAGGACTCAAGCCCCTTATCTTAAAAGGTCACCTATCCGCCTATAAATTTAAAAGCTTAAACAAATAAAGATTATCTTATACTTTACCTAGAAAATTTGTACTAAGTTTTAAATCTTTTCATAGTTACAATATGTAGTATCATAACCTAGGATAAATTATATAATACAGACCTGGAGAATTAAAAGTGCTAAGCCACCTCCTTTCTCCAGCCATTCTAATCAGCAAAGCCATCCTGTAAGTTAGCTCACAGTTTCCATTCCCTACTGCTCCAGGCACTCACAAATTCTGATCTATGGATTTCCTTGGTGAAACCCAAGACTTGATGCTCACTATAGAGTGGCTCTGAGCTGTAATCAGTAAGAACTTCAATCGCAAAACATGGAATATAATGCTAATAAGTGTATCACCTCCCTCAAAGGAATAGGATCTTTACTAGATGGGTTAGTACTTCAAAATTTGAGGTACAGCTCATTTAACCTGAGATCCTGGAATTCTGAGATATTTTAGGTTCCACCTTCCCATACCAAACTTCAGCCAATTATATCTCTAAGCTGACAACCTAGATGACACCATCCAGCAGCTTATAGATTGTTCTTTTCCATTGAGACCAGGTCCAACAGTTCATGAGCTTCTATTGCCCCTCCTACATGTGAAGACTTTACAGCTTATCTGCCTTGTCCAGCAACGTGTTTGTTGGTGGCGTAGAAAACTACTTGTGGTAGTTTTTACATCCATTCCTCCATCATCTCCTCCACCGGTAAGTTACATCATCAGGAAATGTTACACCAGCTGTGATTAATATATATGCCTTAACTCTGATTTGGTCAAATTTTACAAATCTTCCTTAGCTTTTGTTTAAGACAATTAGGAAGGCTATCCAGAACAGCTGTTGCCTTATCAATGATGACCAACCTCAAATCGCCCTGTTGGACTCTGTTATCTCTTGATATATGGATGTCCATCTTACTTGGTGACTCTAGGGTGTGGTCTCTTAGGTATGCAAGTACATCCAAAATGCCAAATCCAAGAGTGAGGCAAAACTTAAATTTTGGAATCCATCTTGCTGCAACGGTTGAGAAAATTAGAAACATTAGTTAATTCAACTTCAGCGTCTGAGTAACATCTCTACTGAAGGGTCCAAAGGCCCCAAAGGGCCAAGGGGTACAAGAGGTCCTAAGGGGGCTGAGGGACAACTAGGTTCCAAAGCCCTCTAGTCAAATGTTCCCCAGCTAAAGGCTTTGAGGAACCCATGCGCAGTGAGATGCTTAAAAATGGTGGACCTTTAGAAACAAATTAAAAGCTTTGCTTGAAGGTGTGGTGTTTAACCCTGGTGGGAGCCCCAGTGATCCTGAAATCACCCTAGTATATTAGGCTTCTAAATAGAACGTATATGGAGTTCATAAAATTTACTAATAAACATTTTGATAAGATGAAACAAACATATGCAAGCTTGAAGACTTGCGTCAGTTTCTGTGGAGCCAAAATTTAATTTTGTAATCACAAATATTATCAAAAGGCCACCGCCATCACTCTTAATTGATGCTGGGACACATTGCAGGACGACTTGACGAAGATTTTAAACAAATGTACCAACAGGCTTCCTACAAATATGCCTTTTCATTGTCTACTGAGCCTAGCCATAATATCAAAGCTAGCATCCATGCCATCTCCACATTTACTGGTTCAGCTTTTAAGACTACCTTCAAGGATAAATTCATCCCAGGCAAACAAGCATTGTATCAATTTTTTAACGCTTTTGTAAGTGATATGGGAAGGCCACCAATTTCCAAAAGGTAAAACATATCTATTCCTGCCTGTGTGGGGAAGCTCATGAAATTATAGTCCACATCTTTGTGAATGCCAACCCTGGTCAGGTTAAGACCGCTCTTGTACAGGAATTTGGCTCTGGTCAAACCCTCTTGAGTCAAAAACAAGTTATCATGCCTTTTTCCTCAACAAGGGATAAACCTATTCTGATTTAACATGCTTTTATGCTAGTGGGCAACCACTAGTTACTTCTGATCAAATATCTTTAGATGAATCCATTACTGCAACTTTTCCACAATTGAATCTTTGCTTGATGTTTAGATCCACATTATAGGATTTATATGATCCTTTTATACAGTATCTGTGACATACAAGAGGCACCCAACAAGATCCCCGCAGTCACTTTGATTAAGTATCCATCCATGGTTTGAGCCCTTCCTAAACCTAGGGTGCATGCGCTGGAGGCAAAATAAGGAAGGCATGGCCATTTATATCTCTACTGCAAGGGCTGCTGACACACCAAAAGAAGAGATATATACTTTAGGTTAAGAGGCAGAAGGTAGACTTTTGAAAAGAGAGGTTAGTATAAAAGCATAGGCTCATTGTGCTGAAACTCCCCCCATTATGCCTTTATTCAAGCCTAAAAGCCCCACATAGTCTTTATTGGAAAAATCTGGAACCATGAGTTGAACAAAATTAATAGTAAACTTCTTAGTCCTGCTTATTCTTTTGAAAAGTCGCCAATGTTTCTCATCTTGACACCCACAATTTAATAATCTGGTTACTCATGTTTGAGTTAAGGCTCATAGGAATTCAATGTAATCACCATAACTTATAGCAGGTCTTCAGTGAACGTGATCTTTTTCAAACTAATAAAAATTAAGATTACGCCCAATATGCCCCACTACATTAAGTATGACACCATTGGGCCTCAATGCACACAATTTGTAGGGGCCTAATTCATGCTCCCCTATAGTTCAGGACAATTTTGTTAGATGCCTTGGCTATAGCTCTGGATAACCTCAGCTATCAGTTGCTGCTGGGCACTAAATTTCTCTGATTATACAATGTTATCATTCATTATGCAGAAGGAAGACCATCCTTTTTTGGTACCCATATAATTTTGTTGTTTGAAACAGCCAAGGATGGCAAAGAGCACATAAAGGCTTGTACCTGCTTATTGGAGACCAAAAACTGTAGTTTTTTGCTGAAATGGATGTCCAAGGTTTGCATGTGAAATTACCCCCCACATACATAGTGGATGGGGATGAATGGATGCTTTTATATTCGCCATGCCCAAGTGTAAAAACTTTGTGGTTTCTACAGGTGCACAAGTTTACTTAACTGATTATTAGATAAATAATATGTATACTGCTAGGCTATGATGACAGCAAGCTCATTATAGTTTTGGACTTGTTTGACTTTGACCTCACTCTGGTAAATAACAGTGAATAATTAATTTTAACCTCACTTGTGGGTAAATCCTGACAAATAATTAATTTTGACCTCACTTTGGGTTAATGACACTCAGAAAGGTGAGTAAAATCTCAAAAACTTCAACTTGTAGTAAAAATATAACAATTGATACTTTTAAAGTATTTTTAATTCTAAGGTAACGTATATTATTAAATTAGGGTATTTATAGGGCGAGAATATAAGAAGACATGTGAAATATTAATCGTTCTGATCACAATTATCTCAGCGCAATAGCTGATAAAGTATGTAATGGTTCAAATTCTGGATTAATTCCTGCTGAGTTTCATGTGACATATCGTGATTAAACGCCATTCTTATCAACAATCAAATCAGCCATTACAACTGATTGATTTATCATAAGTATGTGCCCATTTTATGAGCCAATTTACTATATACCACGTTGTGGTAACAGTCTTTGACTATATTATAATGTAACTGACTTCAGATTCACATCATTTTGTAGATTAAAATTAATCATTTGATTGGTTTTTATTACTTGTTACTAATTGTAAATAAAAAATCGTCTCAGATCTTAAACTATAAGATGAATTATAGTTGAGCCAATTTTTAATTTTAAATTAAATTTTAACTCAATATCAAGCTGAAAATTGTGGTCATATAAAATTCCCACGCATCCATCTGCTTTATCAGATCTTAGCTATGTTTGAAGCTTCTAATAAACCCAAAATATGAACATAATGTGGCCAGTCTATCTGAAAGGGATGACAACCTCTTTTTAAAATGTCATGAACTGCCCATAGAATGAATATATATTTTAACACCAGATTCTGTGTCACGAGTTAAACTGATTTGGTTAGTCCTTCCTCAGCATTACCAGCAACGGTCCCCATCCCTAATGAAAAAACAGTGATGACTACTTTTCAAGCAATTCTTAGTTAATTTGTCCTCTCTCTCCTATTTCTAGAATTGATTTTGATTTTCTGATGGATTCAGCTCCACTCACGTTTCTCTCAATAGAAATTGTAGAACCTACTTGATCCATATTTGCCAATTTTTATCAGTCATTCCTTTTTGATTCAGATTCATTGCCAGATTTTCTTTTTTGGATAAGTCAATTTTATACGCCAATTAATTTATCATCTGAATTGGGTGTTGAGAATCAAGAACATATCAAAATTTCCTATGAAGATCTTTGGGGTAAAGTTATCTGAGGCCCTAGTTAGTTCTCTCAATCTCAAAAACCTTGATCATCTCCTTTTTTGAGATACCGCGATATATGCTCTACACTTTAATGGTCAAGTTATTCATCTTTAAGTCACCAGGCTCCCTTCTTTTACCAGCTTAGTTTTCTCTTTTCCTTTTTGCTTCCAAGAAGCTCATAGTCTTTGCCTCCATGATGCAGTACATTTTTTCATGACTACTTCACATCAGAAAAATGCTTTCAATACCTGCCCTTATTGTCTATAACTGGAGGCTTAATCTAATAACCTCTTGCACACATCCCTTGCTCAATGCTGTCTTGTGTGCCAAGAATACATGATGAAGCTAATTATTAAGCACCAAGATACAGCTTTCAATACCTGTGCCAAATAGGAATTATGTGGAATTAATCGCCAATTTCCTTTTTCTTCACAGCTGCTTCCCCCCTCAATCCAGGGTATCTCGCTCAGCAAATTCATATTATCTGATTTCACTTCCTCTAGTCGCGCTTTCTCAAGTTCTCCTCATGTCCAGAAAACTTGGTTCTTATTGGATTAACACTTTTCAAAAATTCAATCACAGATCAATTTTGGCAACTTATACACTGCAATTATTATACAACCTACCTCACCCTAGAGACGTCAAAGGTGGACTTATAGTTCACAAAACGAGGCTTCTAAATGATAAATTAGAAAAAGAAAAGTCTAAATTGTATACTTAAATATTTTCTCTTTTTCACAATTCTAGTTATCTCTTTTTTCAAACCTATAAAACTTACTATATGCACGATTATTTATATGACCGCTGTTAGCATTTTTGATCATATAAGCATAATTTGACATATTGTAATAATTTCTCATGGTCTCAACCATAATGCATCCAGTTTTACACCGACTGAACCTGTGTGTATCACAATATGCGACATGATCTCCAATGGAAATTTCTTTACGGATAGATTGCACCTTAGTATCAGTTTTCTTAGCTTAAATTTTTCATCAAAGTTGTAGCATAGATTGAGGTTGAAGCTTGATTATGATGTTCATTATCCAGTACAATTATTTCTTCACGTTCACCCTGGTGTTGGATCCATCGCTGAATAGAGGATCAGTGGCTACGCTGCTTATTATTCATATATTAACTCAAATGGCGTACTTCATGTTGATGAGTGGAAGCTTATATTGTACGTGAAATTTACTGAGTACAGATATGAAGCTACAAAGATGCTTTACCTGATACTAGTTTCCTCAGTGTAGCAGCTAGTGTACTATTCACTATATCAACAACTCCATTTATCCAGGATGATAAGGAACAAATTCCACTCTTTTGATTTCCATCAGCTTATTCAGTCAAGAAATAGTAAAAGATGTGGTATTTTTCTCATTGTCACTTAATATCACCTGAGGACAAACATGTTGATAAATCACCTGTTCCAGGATGAATTTCGTTGTACTCATTGCGTCTACTCAGCTCATTGCTCTCTTTGACACACCTCTTAAGGTGATCAATGATGATGATAATGTAACTTAATCCCTCATTTTACGCTTAAAGGTCCCATCATCTCTATAGAAACCATGTGCCACACGCTACCTTGTTGCAACAATACAAATCCCGTCACGTGCTTGTGCAGTTTGTGGAGTTAACACTCCATTTAACAGGGGATGAAATCAGTAACGTCATAACTTAGCAATTCCCAGTAATACTATCATTATGTTCCATCGTTTTCTTTAACCCAATGTGGACAAAAACCTTATTCATGGCCCAGATAATCTCTGTTTCTTAGAGGTTTTAGAAGCAAGAGCCTTTTTTCTGGTAATATAAAGCTGGCCATTTAGGAGTTCCATTTTCTTCATGGCCTTCCATAACTTGATTTGAACCTATGTTGGCTCATTATTAACTACCCTCAGATCATTTAATGAAAAGGTCAATAGACCAATCTTGCACAGCAAGAACTGCTGTTAACCTGGACAATCTATCAGCATTTTGATTCTTGTCTCCAGAGCAATAATCAATCTCAGAATCATAGGCCTCTAATTTTAAAGCCCACTAAGTTAATCTCCCCTCAGGTTACATTGAATTGTGTAACCACTGGAGAAAGTTGTGGTCGGTAATGGCCTAAAATCCATCCCATGGATATAGACACTAAACTGTTTGCAGGCATAAATGACTGCAAGGTAATCACATTCTGTGACTGCATAATTTCTCTTGGCCTTCAATAGAGTTCAGCTAATATAAGCCACTGGATGCTCTTCTCCATCCACTTGTCTGAGTATGGCCCCTATTGCTATAAGTGATGTATATGACTGGATTATAAATGGTCACTCAAAATTTGGATATTCAAGAATAGGACTCAGCATCAGATTTTTTATAGCTCATTAAAGGCATTTTGAGCCTATTTATTTAAAACAAACCCTTTCTTTAGATCCTTCAGTAGATGAATTAACAAATAATCCTTTCCCATGAAACTCTTAGTAAATTGGCAATAATAGTTGCCCATTCTTAGAAAACTTGTACATTGCAAACACTCTTGGGAATTGACATCTATTCTATGGCCCCTACCTTTTGCGCCTGGGTTTTAACCCATCTGCGATATAAAAACCCCTAAGTATTCCAATTCCTCTTTGAAAAAATGACATTTTCACGGCTTTATCTTCAGATTTGCTAAAGCCAGCCTCTTAAATAGTTTCTCCAAATGGTGTAGATGGTCTGTAGATGCCTTATTGAACACATTGATATCATACAAATAGACCAAGAGCAGGAT
Organism: Massospora cicadina; assembly: GCA_022478985.1. NCBI lineage: Eukaryota > Fungi > Entomophthoromycota > Entomophthoromycetes > Entomophthorales > Entomophthoraceae > Massospora > Massospora cicadina. The sequence continues at coordinate 172,060 of JAKSZP010000100.1, forward strand.
ATCTTAGTGTCCAACAGATTCATATCTATTGCCCACTGGAAAGTCGCAGGTGCATTTCATAAGCCTTGGGACATCATCCAAGGCTGATACAGACCCTTTATTATTATTTTTTTATTTAACTGAGGCAAGCTGACCAGGGGACAGGCATTACCAAAAGAAAGAAATGACATGAAACCTGAACAGGGTTAACTCCGTCAAAGAAAGTTTTTCCACCTCCAGATTGGGACTCAAATTTTTCTGGTTACGTCATGGGTAAGGTTTTTGTGTTATTAGACCTACTAACCTCCAATAGCTTCCTTTGGCTGGCACCCCAATCGATGTGTGAAGGGCAGGAATCGAACCCACAACCTTCAGGTTGGTAGCCATACGCCCTTACTGACTCGCCTTCCACCCCAACCCTTTATTATTAAAATAACACCCCTTTCTTGATCTTCTGGCGGTATATCAATATGCCAGTACCCAGATATTTAGACAATCGTCAAGAAGAAATTAGCCCCTCTAGTTGATCTAACTTGTTATCAATCCTTGGTCAGAAAAAAGTATCCTTCTTTATATTCTTGTTTAATGGATGGCAATTAATCACAAAACTATTTTGGCTCATTACTCCTCTAGATTATTATTATCAGGCTTTCCTACAGACTGGACAAAGATATGAGCATTTAAGCTCTATCAACCTTTCGATTCCTTAGCAACCACTGCCTCAAAGGCTTGAGATCTCAGAATGGGTCTCATTTTGATTGGTTCAGCTTCTCCAATATTTACCCAATGTAACACCTTGTTCTCAGATCCCATACTTTGGTCATCTTGTGAAAAGATAATTTGATAATTTTTTGAATAAGGCCAAAAATTCATCTCTTTGTTCTTCCACTAAAATTACTGATAAGTCTCAATTGGCTAACTTATGACCACTACTGGCAGATTCCCCAAATCATATCTTTTAAAATTCTATAAAATCATGAAAAAATTGAATCTCTAATACTGGATTCATTTGTGCAAGTGCAACTACTTGATGATGCTTGACTTCCATTGGTATTCCCCTAAATTAGCTAAAAGGATATGAATCTCCTCATGACTGGGGGTTAAATTCCTGAAGCTACTAAAGGCTCAATCCTTGTTTTTTGCCAAGGAGCTTCAATTTACATATATTGGTGTTCTAGGATCTTTAATGTTAGCCTAGTTTCTACTACTTTCTTCATCCCTGGAAGGATAGTTGCGTCCTCCTTTGCTTAGATTGGTTTTTCACAGTTTTCGTTTACATACTTCAGTAATTTTCAGACCTTCTTCATGACTATTTATGTCCAACAGGGATGATTGAATCCTTATATACCAAGTTTATAAAGCTGTTTCTTATACTGAGGCGCATTTTTCCTTCCCGTTGGTATATTAATGGCAACCTTTGTCCCAGAATCCACATAGTATCTTCCTCAAGATCACACTTTACTCCAAACTTGCGCATGAAGTCAGTACCAAAGATAATGTCATATTTTTAATTAGTTAAACTAATGCAGGCGCTGCCGTGACAATAGATCCAAACTGTAGGGGCAAAGCAGTATACGCCTCATAAGAAGTAGCTGAATCAGGACCAGCTGTCCCAAACTGCTTCTGATGTTCCAAGTCCAGAATGGCTTTCAGTCGCTTGACTAATTTAGTAGAGACTGTATTAATTGGAGCTCAACTGTCATTAATCGCTCTGATTGGCACTCAGCTTAGTATATCCGTATATGTATACTTAGGAAGGTAAGAAAGATTATGATTCACTTTATGTAAATTAAATTTATCTGCTGAATCGAAAGTTTGAATCAATTGTGCAGATATATTAGGGAATGATTCTTTAATTGTGCCAATTGGAATTGATGCATTGACTTCCTAAAACTTAAAATTCAATAATTTACATCAATGAATCCCCCCCTTGGGTTGGGACCATCTAGTACTAAAAATTTTCAATAATTTATACTCATCTTCAGTTGTTTGGACTTAATCTAAAATTTTCTGGGCATATGGGAGAGCCATCTCTTCACAATTTCAGGAGTGATCTCCTTAGATTTTGAACTCGTTACCATATTCACATCTTAGTATACCACCTGGTGTAAGGAATCTAACATATGCTAGTCCACAAATAGTTCTGGTGTCTGTATTCTCCAAAAGTTTATCAGGAGGAACTTGGTTGCATGTAGTTCTAGAATGTTCCACGTCTAGACCTCCTGGTCTTTTCCCAGCACCTCAGGAGTCTCCTTCTTCTCCTTTGGTCGCACCAAGTTAATTTGATATTTTGATCATCTTTGTCCACAGTTATTTGTGAAGTGTTTGGGCTGTCCACATTTGTTGCAGGCCAATCATGTGATTTCTTCTGTTTTCAGTCCATCCAAGGGTTTATTCTGATTTTCTCAATTGCCATATTATTCGGGTTTATCTAGAAAATGGCCCAAACTTATAAATAGTCGCTTGATTATTTGGTATAAAGTTTTGATTTGGTTCTAAAAGTTGCTAAAGCACCTTCAAGTATTATAACATTTTTTACCATTATTCTTGCTGGTAAGATCCAAAATGATTGCTTGGTGAATATCTTTACAAGGTCATAATGCGTTCTGAATAGAGACTCTAACATTAAATTTTCTCATTTCATTGGCACCTGTAGAAATCTGAGCTTCTTGATAAAGATGATTGGCAAATGTTCGCCATTTCTTCCTTATTAATTTTATTGCCCATAAGTTCTTATTTTCAAACTTCCATACAATCCAGACTCACAAATTTCTTCATGGTGGCCTACTTTTCTTCCTTGTAAATCTATTTTTCCCCTAAAAGACGAGATAAAACTATAATTTGGCATTTTTGTATTGAGACAAGATTAGAGGTAATAGCTTTCTGTCAATAAAATTAGCCATCCTTAGTCATCTCAGATATTAAAAAAGGGCAGTCACGTTATCTTTATATGATAAAATGGGTTGTTTGGCTTGTACTAAAATAATCAACAATAATTGGGCTGTTTTATAAATTGGTAAGCTAACTGACTAGGTAGTAGCTTTGGGGGTCAGTTCCAGAAGGGCCACAAAAGTACTCAGCTTCTCCCAAATAGTATGAATTGTATTTGCATTACTTTTGGCTTCACTAGCTGCCAATTCTTCCATGAACAATTTGGCCTCTTGGTATTCTACCCAAGTACAGCTATATTCATATTATATTTTAGTTTAATTAACCATTTTGAGGACTTGCTGATCCCAGCTCTTGCATTTCCAGTTTTTTTTCCCAGAGTTGACAATTATTTTCCTTCTCACTTTTTTAAAGTTGTCTTAATATCTCAACTTCCATTTGGAGTGAGGCTTATCTCTTCTCTACATTATATATAAATGTTTGTATAATTTAAGGCTGTCTTTCTCACACTTAGACATATCATTATTTAAAATGATCATTTTAATTTTAATTAAAATTACTTTGGATTGTGTTTCTGATTCTAAAGCATTCTTATTGACAATTTCACTTCAGTTTAAAATTTATCAATCTCTCCTTTCATCTATTCCTTAAGTTTTTAGTTATTTTTAATACCATTAATAGTAATATTGATATCACCTCCTTTTTATCAAATTAAAAATAATATTAGTCTCAGTAGTGGAGGCTACCATTGATTCAGTGGCAGCTCTGGCTCAGATTGATTCAGTTATATTAACTTCTGCCACTTGACAATGTTTTTCCGCAACTTACTTTCATTGCTTAGAAAACTAAGTAGTTAATATTTTCGACAATACTATGGTTATATAACTCAGCCATTATATTTTTAATTTTGGGTTTTTAAGTGTTGAACACATTGAGACGTGGAATCCAAACCTACGCAAATTTGATGAAAGCAAGCGTCTAATTGCAGCATCAAAGTTTGCTGCTGTGCACTACTACTCTGAATATACTCAATAAGATTAGCAACTACTGCCTGCGGTCTGGCCTATATCATTCACATATTCCTATTTATAGGTTGTATGTACTTAATTACATAGTCTCAGATATTACCAATGGCTCATTAATAACCCACAAGAGTAGATAAATTAGTATGTAAAAAATGCTCAAAGTGTTCTCATCTCTCTTATTGATTGGTGGTATGGTGGAAAACCACAGCTCCAGTCCAAAATTATTGGTAGAGAAAATTTTTAATCCTAGCATCAGGATTTTGCTCACTTCATACAAACTATTTCTTTTGCTCCAAGGGTGGCTCACAAATAGTAACTGTCATCTCATTTACTCTGATTATTAATGAAGAATATACTTAGGATCCACCAACATGCCAGCTTCTAAGTGGATATTGTTACCCTGGATGGCGGCCTGAGATCCCTCCTCCTTATCAATTGTAGGCTTCATATTAATGCAGTAAATTGGTGTTCTTCTTTTTGATATAACCTTACCTCCCCACAATTGAGCACCAAAATGTAAAACCCTTGGGTTTTCTACATCCGCACAACTTTGCTTATCTGATGATTAGATAGATAATATGTAGACTGATAGATGTAAGATAACAACTAGCTCAGTTGAGTCCTTGGATTTGAGTGACTTTGACTTCACTCTGATAAATATTGATGAATAAGTGATTTTGACCTCACATGGGGTAAATCCTGATAGTTAAGTGTTTTTGACCTCACTTGAGTTAAATGACATTTAGAAAGGTGAGTAACTTCTCAACAACTTCAACCTGAAGTAAACACAATAAAAATTGAAAATTTATAAAGTATTCATTATTCTAAGGTAAAGTTTATTCTTAAACTAGGATAATATATTGGGCGAGAGTATAAGTGGACATTTGAAATATCAACTAGTGCTAATCAAAAATATCTCAGCCCACTAGTAAAAAAATAGTATTGGTTCAAATTTTGGAATACCTTCTTTTGAATTTCATAAAAAGTAAGCGTGATGAATATGCATTTTAAACATCTATCAAATTTCCCGTTACAACTGATAAAAACAATAAGTAAGTGCCCTTTCATGAGCCAACTTATTATATACCACGTTGTTGGCAACAGTCTCTGACTAAAGTATAATTATAGCTGTTTTTAAATCCACATTTTTGTAAATTATAATTAATTGTTTTTATTGGTTATTTTTCTATATGCCCAAATGCAAATTAACAATTGTCTCAGAGCTTAAGCTATAAGCTGAATTTTTAATGGACCAATTGATAGATATAGGTTAAAGCATGATTGATATCAAGCTGTATAGTGATCATATAAAATTGCCACACCAAATTAATTTTCCCAATGTCGCAGATTATAGTAGGCGCATGGATTCATTTGAATGTAACACTTGGGAGCCTTTTGGTAATCCGTGGTGCTGTAAATCCATCAAAAAAGTCTTACCCTGACTGTATATCCTTGACCCCATATATGCTGGCCTCTGACTTTTTATTGCTGGCTAACTTGACTCCAAAAGCACGTAACATTGGCCCAAATACTCCAATCGCCTATTTAAACTTAGTGCCAGTTGACAGAATCAGATGCATCCATGGTTTGGAAGCTCTGCGATTTTGGTTTAGAAGAGCCTCCCATTGTAGCGCTAGTCACCTCCCCATAGGAGAAGGACTTCCACAGAACAATGGAGTAAGGTTGATGAGCTCTTGGAGGAATATTCTGACCTATTCTCCACATCCATGTACATCTTTGGCGAGATGAAGGAGGTTGTGCACAAGGTAGAGATTGAGGATGCTTTCCCATATGCTCATGTCCTTGCTAGAAAATAAAGATAGAAGAGGCCCAAGTTACCACCAAAACTTAAAGAGCTTCTAATCTCATTGTTGCTGATAAACTTGCAAAGTCCTTGGGCATCTCCACTTCTGCTTTTTCAGAATAAAAGTTGGAGCTATTGTGTCATCATGGATTACCCTAAGCTCAACACAGTGACTTGGAATAATAGCTATCCCCTCCCCCCAATCAATGACTCCCTTCAGCTCCTAGCTGGGACCCAATATCTCAGCGATGGATCTTGACAGAGGGTACTGGAAGATTGAGCTTGCTCCTGCAGATTGAATCAGGTGCTTTTATTTCATATGAGGTACTGTTTGAACAAATCTGATTGCCACATGGGCTATGTATTGCCTATCAATTTCCAAAGAGCTATGAATGGGCTCCTAGGTGCTTTTAAAATGTCTTGCGTTCTAGTATAACTTTTTGATATTACCTTTTTCTCCAAATCCTTAAACGGGCACCTAGAGCACCACTGCCAAATTCCTAATTGACTTTTGGAATCATATCTGAAGCTCAAACCTGCCAAATACTCATTCTTTCAACCAAAACGGAATTTTAGGGAATTAAGACACTAAACAAGGAATCCATCCCTTAATAAAAGCAAAGGGGCATAAAAGAGAAAATGACATTTCCTAAAGCCTTAGGGACATACAAGTGTTCCTAGGTAAGGTAGGATACTATAGGAAATTTATGCCACGATTCACTGACCTAGATGAACCCTTGATTTATTTACTACACAAGGAATTTTCCTTCAAATAAATTTAGAAAAGGACCAGGCTTTTAAAATACTTATGACTACACTAATCTCTCAGCCTGTGTTTTTTCATCTGAACTTTGACCATACCCTTTTTATTATTTACTAATGCCAGTGACACGACAGCAGGGCAATCCTGGCCCTACTAGATGAACAACGTTGAGATTGACCTGTGGCTTATTTCAGCAAGAGCCTAACAAAAGATGAATGGAACTACAGTGTCAATGAGCATGAATGTAAAGCTGTATTTCTTGCTGTCAAGCACTTATGACCATACTTATATGAGAATTAATTTCATCCTCATCACCAATCACGCTTCCTTAAGCTGCCTTCAACAGATAAAATACTAGGGGTCAATTGACCAGGTGTGCTCTACGGCTTCAAAGCTATGCCTTTACTATTGTGCATTGGGTAGGCATGACTCACCAAAATGAAGATAGTATTATGATGCTAACCCTCATGGTATTATTACCTAAGGAAGACCACTTGTATTATTTGATTTCTGGTAATATCAATGGGAATAGAAACCTTGGAACAGTAAAGACAAAATGGATGATGGCAAAACACTTAGATGTAATATGGCATGTAATACAAACAAGTTGACGGAAAATGGCTTCCCTACATATGAACCTCCTCATGAAACAAAATCATCTTTGAAGGACATTCCGTGTGGGACATGGGGAAGTCAAGAAACCCTACAAGTGGTTAAGAAAACAATGTTACTAGCATCAAATGTTTGAAACTATCCAGGAGGTTTTAGATGCTTGATTGACGTGCAGAAGCCAGGATTGGCAAAACTATCCCTATCAGAATGAAAGTGTAGTCCCCTCTACGACAATTAGCATTGTCAGTGTGGATTTAGTAGGGCGCCTATCCATGGGCCTCCATGGTCACCGCTACATCATACTAGCCATTGATCATGTCACAATGTGGGTTGATGACATCTCAATTTCTGATGCTACCACTAAAGCCACCGCCTTGTTTCTGTTTTGCTCCATTTCACCCAACATGGTGCCCCAAAGTTCTTCTCTCAGGCAATGGGTTGAGCTTTAACTCCCATGTTGTCCAAGAGCTGACCACGCTATTTTACTAATCTGCATTTCACTGAACAGTATAAGCCTTCTACAAGTGGTGCAGTGGAGCGAGCAAATGGCACCCTAGTTTCTATTCTCTGAAAGATGGCCGCCTTACACCCCTGAGGTGGAGTTATTAATTACCATCCGCCTTACTATCCTATAAAATCAGCCATTAGTGAGTGATTAAATTGTTCCTAACTTAAGCCCTATATGGTAGGGAGCCCCAATTTTTCAGTAGCATTCATACTTTACTGGACTCTGCCTCTATAATAATGGCAAGTTGACTTTGAGGGCACTAGCCAATGAAACATACAGGCTATAAGTGCTTGTCAACCCATGGATCATCATGAAGAACACCAGGGAGCCTATGCCCTCTAACATCATACATCCATCTCATACCTTGCTTGGTATTAAAACCTTGTGCTGTTTTACCACCATCTCCCTGTTGGGCAACCATTAAGTTGGACACCACCTAGTAGGGGCCTATTGCATATTGTATAAGGATGGCTCAAAATACTTCATTTCAGATGTCATTTAAGGCATAGTTGTTAACCACATACATGATAGGTTTCTGTGACCCTGAACTCCTCTGATAGGATCTTGAGGGGGCAATATGGTCATACTAAAGAATGACCGGACATCTTGGGATCAGGCTAAAAATGTTTGACCATCCTCCTCCAGAATTGAACCTTCCAGAAGCATATAAAATTGCTAAATGAGCCTCTGCCCTTATTTGGATAAGGATTAATGAAGGAGATTTAGGTATCTTCACCAGATGAGACTCAGTCTTAACACCAGAGACCACCATCCAGACGCCCTTGCAAAACGGAAGGACAACAATCCCAAAGTCAACTAAAGGAAGTGGCTGCATTTCAGCCCCCATACTGGATGAGAAGTGATAATCGTGAATGAAGAGGACTTGAGAACCCTATAAAACGCTGGTCACTTGTCCACCCTATATGTTGAAAACTATAACCGATAAAGATAACATATATGTTCCATAGCAAATTTGTATTTACTTTTAACTCTTTGCATAGTTACAATATTTATTATCATAACCTAAGATAATGCATATATTCCAGACCCAAAGAAGTAAAGTGCTAGGCCACCACCTCTCCAGCCATCTTGATCAGTAAAGCCATCCTAAAGTCAACCCACAGCTTCTATTTGCTACTGCTTAGGCACCCACAAATTAGATAAATGGCTAATTTTTATTGGTGAAAACCCAAAGATCTATTTCAATCATCCTGGATGCCCACAGACTTTGCTTTGGGACAATAGATTCAACTTCACATTTTGGGTAGTTTAGAAACTAACTTTGCTATTAGGTATTAATCAATAGTCTTACCTCCCCATATAACCCATCTACTAATTGGACAGTATAAAATTCTAAATAGGACCCTTATTTCTATATCAAGGAATGTTACTTTCAATCCAATGATCTGGACCACTTTCAACCCAGCGCCCTATAAGCTTATCAATAAAAGTTACCATCAAATAATCAAGTTGTCTCCTTTTGAAGCCCTATATGGACGTACTACCCACCTCCTAAGTATTGTGCAACCCTTAATGGGCTCCTTGATTCCCAAGATCTCCAAACTAACTATTAGTTCCCTATCATACAAAATTATTTGGCTTCAAGACCTTGCTACCCATGAGATCATCTCAACTGCCACTAAAGTGATGTCCTACTCCAACGCTAGCTTAACCTTCTTGCTGACTTTCCAACTAAGGTACCTTTTTCTATTCTACCACTATTGTCCAGGGGTTGACAGAGCAAACTCGATTTCCTTTAATCAGGGCCCTACCATATCATACAGAAGATGAATTATGAGTAATTCATTATTGACGTAATCCAAGGAATGTTGGTCAACCAAGTTTATGGCTATTCCTACGGACATATGTTCCCCTCCAACAGGACCTTTAGGGGGAGTTGTCAAGATTTGATACAATAAATGAATTAATATTCTTGCTCAAAATTTAAAATTGATTAGCAAGCTATTAAACCCTCTTAATCAGAACCTGATATTGAAGTTGCACATGGGAGATTTGATCAGGAATCATACGCGCTCAGGAACCCATATAGATGCCTTCATTGTTCTCCATTGGCATTGAACTTATTATTGCATGGATTATTGGCGTCCTTTTTATGGCATGGGAAGCTGAGGCCAATAATCAATGCAATAATAAGTTCAATGCCAATGGAGAACAATGAAGGCATCTACTGTCAGTCAATCTAAAATTCCTAAGAAGATTTTGATTGTGGGGAACTTTAAGGTTTTCTTTGTGAAGTGTACCAACTCTCCCTATAGTTTATCAAATCCATTTAATTTAATAAAATTAAGTCTTATTACCACATCTTATTTGTCTTCTTTGGCCGCTCTGCTAATTTAACAGCTTTGAGCCCCATTTGAACCTCAGCTTACAGTCAAGAGAATTGATTATCCAACAACATCTCTCCTGTCCCATCAACCACATAAGGTGGTAGTTGCAAGTTGGAGCCCTTGACATGATACCCAATTTATTGATTTTGTCATATTTATCTAGTAAGTAATTGTGAGCCCTTTTGTTTTCCTTGAAATCCTTGAAGTCTCACGACTAGGGAATCACGTGTCCCAAGTAAATATAATAATTCCCTGGTAAAATGTATGATATCATATTCTCAGAGGAATTTAGTCCCCAACAGTAATTTGTAGCTGGGGTTGACAAGGGATACCACCAAAGTGTCTAAGGACAATTTACCAGACTTGAGTTGGAGCACAGAATAGGCCCCAATAGACCTTGTACATTGAGGGCCTGTGATTCCAAACTCCATGTAGTGTGGCAATTCAAGCGAGACCTTAATTTTAGTTATTTATTTTGACAAGATGATGCTCACTGTGGACCTACTATTTTATGATGACAAGAATGAAGATCTTGTAATCTTTAATAATGACCTGAGTTATCAGGCTTTCAACTATGGTGACAAAGCAAGAAACATGGATGACCAATAAAAAAGAGCAATAAGAAGTATCAAGATAATACTTTCTAATAGTAGACAATTCATCCATACAGGCATCCTCAGCTACAATGCTTTTGGGAGAAGTAACTAAAGTTATTTTATTCATGGCATATGTCAGAAAATTTACCTTATGTATTCCTCTCATAATTGCCAAAATTAGGGTCAAGATTTGTTGGGTCCAGCATACTGATCAATCACCTAGTTTTGATATTTTAGTAAAATGTGCCAATTTGTGCTCCCCATTTAGTTGGGTCGACTTATTTAAAATGATTCTGCCAAATCTGGATGTATTAGGAACTTTTTAATTACAAATTAGGTTTTCTAATCATAGGCAATTTATGCTAAGGATGATTAACAATTTTTTAACTAAAACCATTAGTGATTTGACACTTGAACTGAAGTACAAATGTTAACGTATAAATTAATTATGATGGATCAAGATTTTTATGTCAAGGTGCTCAGGATCACTAGTGGCTGATGCCAAGGATGATCTAATCAAGTACTATCTGGGGGCAACCAGCGACTTATGCTGAGGACGATCAGATTACTGGATTTGGCCCTGATGGTTCCAATTAAGCAAGTGAGCATTATCATTCCACCATTTAAGATTCTGAATTACTGGTGACTAAAGGCTGAGATTATCTAATTTTTTTTTATAATTAATTTATATATTATTGAACCAGTGACTGATACTGAGGATGAATCTACCTGATATTCTGTGCTCAAAATTATGACGAGATATGAGGGAAAGATGCCAGAAGTGATTGTTGATAATTGCTTGTGATGCTAGAAATAGTTGCTGATTATTATTAATGGGTGAGCAGAAGATTGCCATGGAAATGCTTATTTATAGATATTTGTATTTCCATCACAATAAAGGTCTCGTTTGCGCTCTTTTATTATTTGTTAGTAGTTAATATGCTAGATTAATAAAAGTGAGTCTGATTATACCCAAGGTATGCGCTGGGTAATGCATCTGGAGTTGTCAATGCTACCAACTTCCATACTCTGATGCCTCAAGGAAGCCCCACAGGAACTTGGCCAATCAGCCACCAACTATGAGGGATTGAGGGCCACCAGCCATGAGGCTTGAAGGTAGCCAGGAGCTGGGCTTCCCGCAATAGTGGATTTTCTGGTGCCTCTCAGGAGGAGCTGGTGATTGGCCATGAGAGAGAAGTAGGAAGGTGTTGGGCTGTCCGGGAAGGGGGCTGAGGACCACTGGTGCATTCCCAAGAGGGTTCAATGTCGCCAAGGTGAAGTTGTTGGTCTGCTGGGTTGGTGGGTTGCCTACAGACTTGTAGTGTAAAGGTATACCAAGGAAGGCGAAACAGCAAGGGCCATCAGTCCTCATATTGTGTGGCCTGGAACACTAGAAGAGCTCTGATGTAGCAAATGTAAAATTCATGATAGCATAATAGTGGGATCATCAGAATTAAGAGTCTCTTACTTCATGCTGACCTTTATTTTGCTAAAAGTTCGCTTCCTTTTTCCTCATAACGCCACTTATAACATTGACCAATGATGTGGTGAAAACCATTGCAGTAGGAGAAGATGGTTATATTTTTGTACTTTGCTTTAATGGCATGAACGCTTAGCCAAATGGGGAGTCTCTGAGAGCAAAAAAGTTCTCTGCATAGCAGGTGGGATTTTTTAATAGCTTCTTGCTATTGGATATACATGAAGTTTCGCTTGATCCCTTCATGTGTAGTTGGACATTAGAACAAGACTTGAGGTCATAGATAGCCGCGGTGTTAGTGTCGTCTGGAGAAAATAAATTAAAAGTGTCTGATGGTTGATTTAAAGCATAAACCTTCTAAAAAGTCATCAGGGCTTTTCCTTTACTATGTCGCATTGCCATAAAAGCCTGCTTCTGGTTTAAAAGGGCTTAGTCGTTTTAAAACTCCTGTAATAAGGCAGTATTGACTTGCATCCAGGGTTGACAGTCACTCAGTTGAGAGGGCATAATTCTGTTAGCCTCTCTGCAGAGGAAGGATTGAATGTTCTTCACCTTCTATATGTCAGGGCATCCTCCATTGCACTCTTGTAAGAATTTGCGAATGACTTAATACACTCCTGACATGAGATGAACATCTCCTTGAAGCTTGGTTTAAATTTCAGAGAGATAAGAGGCAGAAAGAGTGTATACGCCTTTTATAAGCTTTGAGATTCAGCTCAGAGGACACTGTTACCGCATAATTTCAGGGAGCTTTTTTATCAGGCTGTTTTCTTATTTTCTTCACGTCATCTTGCAAATTGTTCCAATCCTGGTTTAGGGCGGCTGTGCTGGCCTTTTTCTAAAGCTCAACTTTAAGAGCCAAAAATTTGACTTAGTAACTGCTGACTTATTTTCTGAGATTGGCAAAGGGTCCTCCAACCAATTGAGGCAACTAACAGTGACCTTGGTAAATGTATGCCTTTTTCTATATCCGCATCTAGTGCCTCCAAAGTGAGGTTAAGGTAAATATGATGACAATTGTTTAGGACACCGCACCCTTGGTTTATTTCATTATCTGCTTTTGTAAAAGCTTTAATCTTGACCAACATTTTTCTCCATGGATTATCAGCACCTTAATATGAGGGGTAGTGGAGCCATGGAAATCAGGTGTCCCTTTAGGACCTCGTGGTTTTTCTACTCCTTTGGAGCCTTTGGGCCCTATAGGCCCTATGGGATCTTGGGATCCTTCAGAACCATTGACTCCAGTGGGATCTCAAGCCCTTTAAGGCAAGTTGGGACAACGAGGACTTAGGGCCCTTGAGTTCCTGAAGCTATGAAAAATTCCTAATATCTTTGTCATAGCTCTTCATCTTGCCTCTTTACTTGTTCAGGCGTTGCACCAAGGCCAATAAGAGAGTCTGGATTCAGCTGGTGAGCTTGAAGGTGGTTTGTTGCACATATTCACATACCTTGGTCACTATGCCTTGTAGATTTTAGTCGGGTATCCTTATAGCATGAAATCCCAGAGTATAAAAGCGCATTCTTGGTTTAAAAATTGTTTATGAGTCGATGATTGTTCTGGATTGCTTCACATTTTTGGAAAATTCTAAGCAGCTTCATAGAATTGATGAGATTAAAGTTGAGTTTATTCATTGCCCCAACTGTCATAACACTTTCTGATGATGCAGTCCTACTAACTGGAAGAGGTGATGGAAAGATAGATTTTAAAAAAAACGAAGGTAAGGTTCCACCCATTATCTAACCGTTAGTTGTCAGGTTAGCTTGGTTATAAAGCCTTTACATGTAGAAAGGTACCACTGTGGCTCAGGATCACCTATATTTGACCTTCAGTCAAGTAATTGCATCCAATAGTTGCTGATTGTTGCCACTAGTGTTGTTGGACTAAATATAGTATTAGTTGTGGTCTGGTCGTCAGGGACTGGTGTAGTACTGACCTGGTTGGGGGTAGCTAATCATGAGCTAACATAACCAAGGGGTTTACCCAGTATGACAAGAACACTAGAGGTATCCAGGTATAAGGAATGATGGGTAATCTGGTATGGGAGTTGCCTAAAGATATGGTTTAGGAGGGGAGAGTTGGAAGGGAACTTCTTGTAAGCTGGGGTGAAAAATCAGTATTGATAACACTTTAGTAAATAGATTTAAGAGTTTTTGCATTGTAAGAATATTTTTATTGACCGCAAAGATTAACCAAATGAATTTTGGTATTAATACCATCCAAAATCCTGGACTTACCTAAGCTTTATTGATTTTAGAACTGTGCATTATTCTTCTATTGAGCTTATGGAATTACAACTTGCATATGATTCAGAAAGGCAGTAAGAATTGTCTCAGTCTTTTTGTAAATTCGTTTTGATGTGATTAATTGACTCAATGTTATTTAAAATGAGGTATTTTAAAATATTAATTAATCATTTTCAATAAAATTATTCATTTGAAATGAAATTATTTGATATAATTTCATCACATATCTTCTTGATCTGATGGATGATATCTGTAATCTCAAGAATTCCACTAATGTCAGTATTTACCCTGACTTTGGTAAAGGCAAGCTAAAGTCAAAAGTGGCTCAGAACTCCAAGCTCTCAAGTTGTATGTAAGGTATTTCATATTATATTGTGTTTCAATCTGGTATAACATTCCACTTCATTAGAGGGGGGATACATTGTAGATATATTGTCAATTTTGTGGTTGATGTTTTCACTGATAACAACTTGGGGCCCCCTGTAGTGAGCACCTCTCTCAGCTTCTACGCTATAATGGAGCCAAATATTTGAATTCTTTGTTGCCTGAGGTGCTCAGTTTAGGATTTTTAGCTTCCTTTGGGATGGCTCTTAGTCATAGAATGGCTTCTTAAGGGCAATGGAAAAGCACCTTTGCATTTAGTGGGGTCTATTTATTGGTAACTATCCTGGGACACGACTACTAGGATCTCTTGTTGTGAATATGCAAAGATCCATATGTATATGGTAAGTTATAATCTAGGAAAGCAATTTCAACCTATTTTAATTTTGATATAAATCTTTAATATATAGGGTGAGTGGGATGATTGTGGCTTAAAGAGCGCCTGGGTCTTTCTAAATCATGATCATTAATTATCTTCTTATATGAGGGCTTATTAGTGAACATCTCCCTATGTCAACTTCTAAATTGTTGCACCCACTGTTCTGGTGCTTTCTGGGTTGTGGCTCTAAGATTTGGGATGCATTTTCACCTAGTTCATCAATTAGTGGTGCAGTCTAGATAGTACCTTGTGACGTTTTCCAAATCCCCTTTATTGGTTTATATACATCTGGGGGAATTAATTTATTAGGTAAAAACTAATCATGTAATCAAAGCTTTATTCTGGAAGAGGGCGTTTGAACTACTCATTACTTTTGATCTTTGATAGGCTCATATTGTACTCCTTTTACAAAAACAGCAGTCTCAAACCAAAAAGATAGGGTATCAGGCTCCTATTACTGGCAAGGCTTTGTATAGCATTATTAAGTGGTGGGCTAAATTCTTTTAGGAGCGCTTTTCCCAGGTGGCAGGAGGTGAAGCATAAATAATAATGAAGATTAGCCAAATTGTTGATGCACTGTTTAAAGATGAGGCATCCTGTTTGCAAGATGGAACTGAAGAGCAACTAAGAATACCTGATTCAATGGATCAATTATAAAGTTTAATGCTCGTGAAGTAATTTTAAAATGAGACTTAAGGTGCAACTTGGTCTTTTCTGCTTCTAACTCAAGTTTTAACTTAAGCATTAGAGTATATATGTTTATTCTACATCTAGCCTAGTCAGAAAAGGCTGCATAATCTTAAGACCACTTACGTTTCACCAAAGTTTAACATCATGCTTTTTTTGTCTGCAATGGCAGCAACCAAGATGTCAAAACGCTCAAAATTGAAGTTGATTTTAAACGAAAGTAGTACGTCATTTATTTTTAGCTTAAGACAAAATTATCTCAAATAACATTTGGTAATGAAATTTGACGTGAAAGTTTTTAAGCAATTTAAATGCTATCTTATAGGTTTTGGAAGTTTTAAATAAACTTAATAAACATAATGAAGAGGAGAAATTGCTTGAAACATAAACCCCAAACTCAGGGCTAATGAACATGCCAAAAATAAACCTAAACTTATATAAAGCTCAAAAAGAAAAACAAGCCATCTAAGTCTTTATAATGAAATAAAGATTCTTCTTATCTCTATCCATACCTATATGTTTCTTATAATATGGAGAAAAAAGGGAAGGAAGAAGAACTTTTCTTTCTCGTTGCAATCACTTTTGCAACCTATTCAATTCAAGACTGAATCTAGTTTGATAATCTCACAGAGGAGATTAGTCTGCGCCCATGTCAGGGAGCAGTTGGGCAAGCAAGGTAAGAGGAGCAGGTGGAAGGCCCGCGGCCTCCAACGTTCGAAAACGCCCTGGAGAATCTGGCAGAATAGACAAAAATCTTAAAAAACTGGCAGTCACAATTTCCCCGGAGATACTTGTATGGCAAGCATGATGCAACCAGTACATCAACACGCTACACTCCCAGCCACTTTTGTTGGTGGAATTCGGAGTCTGTGTGTATCTGGACATCCAAAAAACGGCCTTATGGGAGAAATTTTGTGAAGATGTACAAAAAGTTTTCCCAACCGCAGTGTACGTTGCACCTCACTCCATGTTGCACAGTTAGCTGGACCTAGGTTTCGAAAGCAAAAAAGCAGCAGAAAAGGCTGCAGCGGTGTGCATAGTGGTCAACCTCCCTGAAGGGCAATGGGTCGTCAAAACCAAATGCACCAGATGGACAAAATCAAACCAAATTTTCCTCACACTTGACTTTTTGCCTACTACGGTAAAATGTGACATTTTGGAACAACACCTGAAAGATGGTCTTGCTGTATATGGCGAAATACAATCTTTCATAATGCAATGCTTCACGCTGATGCCACACCTGTGCACCAGCAAAGCCATCGCAGTTCTGACCCCAACTGAGGAGATTGCGAAGGACCTAACCCAGATCCCACACTCCACTTTTATTGATATCACAGGGCATACCACCCACCCATTCCGGGTGACTGTGGACAGCGCGCCCCCCATTTGCACCCACTGTGATGCATTCGGCCATAAGGTGCATGCATGCCCCATCAAGGAGGGCGTCACATTCCAAGAGCACCCCTCAGCAGCCATGGCCAATGGAGAGGCGCACTACGAACCAACTGCAAGCACCAAGGAGGCTTTCCTGTGGGGAGCACAAGGCTGTTACCTATTGGTAAAGCCTATCTCCCCACAAGAGTGGAAGAAGGCTAAGCAGGCCCATAGAGCCACGGCCAAGGAAGCAGCCAAGGCCACCACCGCTATCCCACACACACAACGCCAGGAGGACATGGAGACCTTTGTGGTGGAAGCAACTTGGGAATCCATCATCCAATCAGATTGGGAAGCCCATGCCGAGTGGGCCACTCAATCTGAGGATCTGATGGGAGATTTGATCTCACCCAATTGTTGCACCCAAGCTCTGGTCAAAACTGACTTGGGACCTATCCCAACTGAAAAAAATTTTGACCCGCTTGACGGTGCACCAAACTCATCTGCACCACAAAAAATTCATCCGACGTCGGGAAAACAAAAAGCAAAGGCCAAAGCCAATGTGACTCTTTCCACAAAAATCAACAAAAACTCTGATAGCGTCGCTGCTAACACCCACACTGCTGTGAAAGCCCATGGGGACCTAGAAGAGGCTGGTGGGCCTGGGGGCCCACCCCCTCACACCTAAGGTGTAATGGGGGAAACCTTCACTCTAGGGACATTGAATATCGCTGGACTCAAGGCCTCCCCATCCCAGGCTAGGAAACTGAGTTTTTTACAACACAATTTACCCGTGGATATCCTGGCCATCCAGGAGTCCCACTGTCCACGAGGTTCCGAGGAAGCTTGGAAATAATGCTCCTCCCATCCCTATCCTTTTGGTCAAAGCACTGTGGGGTGCTAATTCGTTAAATAATTTTTTCAAATTCACATCCTCAGAAACATTCCTAAATGGCTGAGTGCTCGTCGTCACCCTCTCGTGGGCTGATGTAGTGCACGCAATCATCAACATCTATGCGCCAAATGGTGCACACGAGCGTTGGGAATTTTTCTTGTTGGTCAAATTCCTCCCGTACCCCCTGATTCTTTCCTAGTCAGTGACATGAACTGTTGGCTAACCTCACCAATGGACCGGTGGCCACCCTCACCCCACGCCCCACAGGGTCATGTAGAACTATGCATTCTAAAGGCCACCCTTGGGTTAATGGATGCGCTGCTGCGACATGCCCCACTGCTCAAAAACATGACGCGTCCCCACGTCCACAACGGCCAATTAAGGTCCATGACCTGCATCGACCTTATTCTAATGCCAGCGAAATTCCAACCCCACATCTCCCACTTCAAAACAACGAAAATGGAATTCTTAAACCACCAACTGGTCTCAATAACCTACCACCTACCTGTCACAGTTGCTAAGGCCCCACATTGGTGCAAAATCTGCCCCCCCAAGCTCGCGTCGCCAGGATTTTCCATGTGGGTGGAAGAAGCAACTTTGGCAAAATTGTTTGTTGCACCATTTTGCGTGGACCCCATTTCCACATGGGCAACCTTCAAAGAGGACACCATCCGCCGCTCTCGCCATCTCTCCTCCAGACACTCATGAGCCACATCAGTGGTTATCTCGCGCGCTCTGGTAAAATTGGCACACTTGGAGTCCAACATTCCAGCTACAGGATACAGCCCTGCATGGGGCTGGAAGTGGGCGGAGGCAGCCACCCACCTCAACGCACTCAAAAGGCAACACAAACATTGGGTTTGTGTTCAATACAGGGCCACACGCATCACAAAAGGTGACAAGTGCACCACATATTTCTTTAAAAAAAATTTTCACCACGCCAGAGCATGGCCTGCACACAGGTGCGAAGATCAGATAATTCCATTGTGGACACGCCAGCTGAAGTGGCAATCAAAATGCAAAAATAATACTCCAAGTTATACTGATCCAAACCAATTCAGCTGGCCAAAGTGGCGGAATTTCTTGACCAAGCTCATATCTGCACCATTTTCTGATATCCAGAAATAATGAATTTAATTACTCCAAATGAATTATGGACAGCCATTCGCAGTGCGCCAAACCGAAAATGCTCAGGCCCAGATGGCATTCCATATGAGTTCTACAAAAAATATTTCAAATATATATCCCCATTGCTGCTCGCCTCACTTAACCAAAGCCTGTTGGAAACGCGCCTCCTACCAGGAGGACATGAGGCCTTTACTGTCACACTCTTCAAGAAAGGGGATAAGCTTGACTTAGCCAACTGGCACCCCATTTCTCTAACAAACACAGACACCAAAATTTTAACAAAAATCATGGCTAACCGTTTAGGGACTGTAGCATCTGCCACCATCTCCCCAGAACAATTTGGTTTCATCCCCAGAAGGTCGATTTGGGATAACGTGCACTCCGTGGCTAATGCATGTCAGTCCACAGCCTCTGGGGCACTGGTATCCTTGGACCAACAAAAGGCCTATGATAGAGTGAACTGGGAATACCTAAGGGCCTGCCTCCATCAATTCCGCCTACCCCCCCGCTTCATCAATTGGGTGATGCTGCTCACAGAATCTGCAACAATGGCAGTGCGTGGCCCAGGCTTCCTAACAGAAGTAGTCCGCCCTCAAAGGGGCTTGCGACAAGGGGACCCCCTCAGCCCACTCTTATACAACTCCAGCCTTGACCCACTACTGCGAAATGTGAATTCCCAACTCACTGGGGTCCATGTGCCAGGCCAAACCCCAGTCAAGATGATGGCATTTGCAGATGACTGTGTGGTGGGGGTGTCTAATAATAAAGATGCATGCACGCTTGAAGCCCTCATCCAGGAATATTCCCAGGTAAGCAACGCGGCACCGAACGCCTCCAAAACCAAAATCATCCTCCTTGGTTGGTTTCAGACCTGCTGGGCCCTAGCAATTAGTCCCCAACCCATCCCATCTGCTCGCCTACGTCCACGCCTTACTAACTCAACACACACCGCCCCACTGGTGCTCCCCTTCGTGCCACGTCCTACCATAGGACCAGTGCGCCATCTGGGCATGTGGATGGAGGCAGGCGGATACGCGTCAGCAGTAATGGAGTGCCGTATACTGGACAACGTGACTAAGCAAATCGCCTCTCTCAGAGCCCACCCTACTACCCTTACTGGCAGGGTTGTTCTAGCCAACTCTATGCTCCTATCTAAAGTCTGGTTCAGAGCCCACGCCATCCCCTTCTCCCCAAGCTTCTTCAAATCCCTGTATGCCTTGCTGCAAAGTTGGCTTTGGTCAGGCCGCCCTCCACCAGTATGGCTAGAGGTCATGTTTGGCCCTCATCATCAAGGTGGCATGGGCCTGCTTGACTTCAAAGCCCATGCTGCCAAGATCCTGGGCACCTGGATCGCGGCCGTCACCGCTCCTACACTCCCATCCCAACACTGGTCCTGCGCGGCCCACTCCAACTTCTCCCGAGCCTTGGGCCTCAACAATCCATCAAACCCCCACTCCATGATGAAATACCTCGCATCACACACATCGGCCACAGGTCCTCACGGGACTAAAACCCACTACAAACGATCCTACTCTCCATGCGAAGCGCAGAGTGGAGAATTTGTATTAGTGGACATACAACCCAAAGAGGCCACCCCTCTCCTCAGTTCACACAAGAGGTACAGGGGCTACCCATCCATGATGGCGTGATCCCCATTCAGCCCCATGTCCTATCCAGGGTGGACTACCTGGACATGATGGACATCCCTTATTCCATAGAGACCCAAAAAACTATCTGGAAATACGCACACCATCCTCTGTTGCAACCTCAAGTCCGCTCCCATGTGTGGCGCTGCCTGAGGCGGGTGTATCATACAGCTGAGCGCTCTAACGCTTTACACTCATCCTGTGTCGTGTGTGGCCAGTATGGGACGCTGTTCCACCGCCTGGAGAAGTGCCCCACCTCTAAAGTGATATGGCGCGAAGTTCAAAGTCTGCTGGGCCAGGATCAAATGCATCCCTTCAGTCTGTCAAGAGATATGTTTTCTCTATCAATGGCCTCCTCCCTTCCACCCTCCCTCCATGCTCTGGTGGTTGCAATCTCCATGTGGACCATCCACACGATCGTCTTAGATGCCATTGCAGGCTCCACCCCCACCCTCCCAGGTACTGTCCACAGATTCCGGTCTCATTTGGTGGACCACTTTCAAGCGTGGATGTTTGGATACCTCCCACCGCGTCACTGACAGCTGGTCTCCTCCTGGTTCCCAGTCTGGTTCATCAAATCAGACCCCTTCCTCCACACGTGCTCAAAAGTGGCTACGGCCCCTTCATACGTTCCCTCCCCTCCCCATAAGTGGCGTTCCCGCTGGCAACAAGAGATAGCATTGCTTCTCTGGGGTGCCTTCCCTGTTACTAAGTGTTATCTTGGTTGAGTCAATTTTGGAAGTGTCTGTCCCATGGTCAGCCTTCCCCGCAGTAAATTAAAAAAGGGAAGGAAGAAAATATATTGTTTTAGTTGACATGAGTATGGAGGAAAAAAGTGTCATGGCATGAACTTAGTCCAGAGAATAAGTCTAGAGATTAAAGAGGCTTTGTTTACCTTAGCCAATTTGATCAAGACTTTTTCACTTGGAGGGTAGCAAATCCAGTGATTGTGAGACAATGTCTTCTTGAGCTATGTGAAGATTTTCAGGACATTTCAAAATATAGCATCCTTTTGTTTTGGGAATGCATTGGTCGCATTGATATGCAAAATTTGTAATTTGGAATATGCATTATTACATTATGTCCAAAGGGGAAGGCTCACTTAACTGAAGTTTTGTCACTGGTGGTCAAAGGCTGAGAAAAATAGATGCTATAAGTAAATTGGATGCACCTGGGTTACTTGGGGAATATCTGGACATTAAACCAATTTTTGAGAAAAGGATTTCTCCACTTTCGCTCAACCATGTCCAATTCACTTTTATTACGGTTTAACAAGGGACAGTGCTCCCTGAAGGATTTCCGTTGTTTTAAAATTCTAAAGCACAAAGATTTATTCGAGCATGTTTACAATATGTTTTAGGATTTTCTGATCATCTTTTTTTAAATCATCATTTGTGTTCCCAATTTAAATTGTTTCAAAGTACAATAAAGATTTACGCCCTTGTGTTTACTTCCGCTGTTTAATGCAGTAATTAAGCCTGACCATATTCCACGCCACATTTAGAAATTATCTTAACATAAGTAATGGGATGCTCAGTTCATACCAAACTAGAACTTATTATGCATACAACCTGATAATTGTACGTCCTAACCACCATAAATACGTCTTCTGAATGTCATTTACAAACTTTATGTATGAATTTATGCCATTTGGTTTTATAAAATTCACATGCAATTTTCAAAGGATGATTGCTTACGTTCTGGGTGGCCTTGTGGGCCAGTGCTGCGTCGCCTACGTAGATGGTATTTTTGGTTTTTTTAAAACAATAAGGATCATGTATAAGATTTATGGAAAGTCATGAAGGCTATCTCCAAATCCAGTTTCAGATTAAAGACATCTAAATATAAATATAATATAGATCCAGTCACATTCTTAAGTAAATTTAATAAATATTTGAGGTGGGTCAACCTTGGGACAAATATACCACACTGAGACTTTTTTCTATCCAGTACAGGTTTCAAACTCAAAACCTGCATTAGGATGAAAGCAGTTTTACCTGCCAGGATAACCACCCTTTTTTCTTAGGTAAATTTATTTCTAAATAGTATCATTGATTTGCCAAAAAAATTAAGGCAGTAATAGAATGGAAAGATAAAAGGTTTAAACAGGAGTTCAAAGTTTTTTTAGGAAACGTTAAAATTTCTGTGGCGCTTTATCAAGAATGTTTTTGATCGTCTCTTTAACTTTCCAGAATCAAAGAGAAGGTACGTTTCAAGTGGGGCCAAGAATAAGTGATGGAATCTAGGGAAATCAAGGATAAATTAACCTATGAACCAGTGCTTCTACATTGTGACCAGGGATGCTTTATATTGTTAAAACAGATGTATCACATTTCGCAATTGTAGATGTTCTACATCAATAGGACTATACAATCTGGAGAATCCAGTAGGATGCTTCATCAATAAAAGCTTCCAAATGAACTATATCCTATATATGATAAGACTTCTCGCCATTGTGTCTGCATTGGAGGAATGGAAACATCACCTACTTTACGCTAAACATCCTTTTATTATTTTTTTGATCATTATTGGCATTCGTGAGAAATTACAATAAACAGGCACTATGAAGTCTACAAAATTACTAGTTCCATGGCTCTAGTGAAGATCAACTTAAGTACAACGAAGTTATTAGTTCATTGCAATAGAAAATTTTAATTGAATATACAGAATCCTGTATAAAAATAGACCAAAATTAAACTACGCCAGATGAGAATTGAGGGACTTTATTAATAAAAACTAGAGACATTTATAGGGAAAATTTAGTGGTTCTTTGCAAGGGTTTCCTTGATCCACCTGAGGTAAGATTTTTCCTACCAGAGGACTGATATTGTTGATTATCATTATTATTATAATATTCATGATATCATATCTAATAAAGATCTAGTTAGATGTGATTGACTTTTTAACGAGGCCTAGCCCCTTCAATTTTGAATTGCTTGGCCATCTTGAATTAATGAGTTTCTTTGGGCTGATTAGATTTACCCATTGTAGGAGGTCATTAACTCTGAAGAGTCTTTTTCAGTCAAATTAATAATTGGAAATATTAGTTTTAGATTTCTCTATATAATTAGATCGAGATATCAAATCTTGATCTAGAGTATTTTTGGTCGTCCTAGTTGTGTCTCCAACAATGCCCCCTTCAAGATCTTGCCTAGGGGGCACATACTTGCGAAGAAACCTACTTTGCACTCTATTGATAGCAGTACCAGTATCAATAGAGGCAATGGAGTATTCAACACCCCAATGATAGATAATATAATAATGACCAGCCCATAAGGGGTCCAGTTTATGAATTCTTCCTACCAGACTATGGTGGTAGAAGAGTACAAGGTCTCCAACTTATATTCTGGTAACGTAGGTCTACTAGCGTTGGTCTGGGTTCCTTCCTTCAAGGTGGTAGAAGCAAGGGAACTTGAAGCTAATGCCGTATCAGATTATTTCATCAGCTAGTCTCATCATCGCTAAATCAGTGGTTTGCAGGGTAGCCTCTTCAAGTATAGGTTGTACATTTGAAGGAAGAATAGGTTCTGACAATATAAAGCTTTAAACGGAGACATTCCAATAATACAATGGTAGCAAACTCTATAATCTAACATCGCACTGGGTAATTAAAGGTTCTACCTACTAGGATTATTGGAAGCCATCTTTTAAAGAATGGTTACAAGGGTACCTTTTGCTTGTTTGATGGCACCATTAGTGGAAGAATTATATGGGGACGTGAATTACTGGTAGGTACCCATTAATTTGTTAAGCTTAGCTACCACCTGAGATATATAATTGGTCCCATTATCCAATAACAGGACTTTTGGGCTGCTATGCCTGGTGAAAACTTGTTTAAAAAGGAAAGACACTGTAGCCTTGATGGTGACCGTGGAGACAGAGATAGCTTCAATCCATTTAGAGAAATGATCAATAGCTAATAGAATAAATCGATGTCCATATGTGGCCATAGGGAGAGGACCTACCACGTCAATACTCACAGTAGAGAAGGGTTTGGAAGGTCCTATAATTTAGTGTTGGACATTGGATTTCCTCCACGTTGTTGTTGGCATTTAAGGCATGACTCTAGCACATCATGTACGGATTCCAGCATGTTATCCCAGTAACAATGATTTTTTAACCATTGGAGGGTCTTAGCGACAGCTCCATGGCTTACAGTTTGGTGGGCCTTTATGATAGTATCAGTCCTCGCAGAGGGCAAATAAAGGGTAACCACTTAGATCCTGACTTTTTGTATAATGAACCTTCGTTGACCTGAGTGTCTTCAGTTAAGGATTGTAAATTTGAAATAACATCCTTAGATTCACAAAAAAGAGCTCAGGTCTACCAATCAGGTCATAAATGCGATCCTCCTCTGCAGAGAATAACGTTAAGATAGGCAATCAAGGAAGGCCATCAGCATTTTGATGTATAGCCCCAGAGCGATGTTGAATGGTAAAATCATAATTTTGGAGCTTTAAAACCCATATGGCTAAGCGCCCATCAGGATCCTTTATTTGTTGCAACCACTTCAGGGAAGCGTGATCCGTCACAATAGTGAAATGCTTTCCATATAGATAGGGGCAGAAATGCTTGATAGCGGCCAAAACAGCGAGTCATTCTCTCTCAGTAACGCTATAATTGCACTTGGCCTTAGACAGGGTTTTACTATATTATGTGATGGGGTGATCGACCAGATTGGTATCACGTTGAGCCAGAATGGCTCCAATAGCAAGATCACTGGCATCAGGAAATAGAATAAAGGGTTTGGAAAAGTCAGGATGGGATAAGATAGATGTACTCATTAGGGCTTGGTGCAACAGATCGAAGGATTGCTGCTGGGATTTTTCCCATACAAAGGGAACTTCCTTATGCAAAAGGCAGACTAGCGGCTCTGCAATTTCCGCAAAATGGGGGATGAATTGTTGGTAATAACCAACCATTCCTAAAAATACTTGGATATCGCACAAGCTTTTGGAACATGCATGTCCAAAATAGCTTGTACCTTATTAGATAAGGGTAAAATACCCTCATGATTAACCTTATGCCTTAAAAATTCTATCTCAATCTTAAAAAAACACAATTCGATGGAATAAGCTTAAGAGAGGCACGATGCAGTCAGCCAGAAACTTCCTTCAAATGAGCCAAATGCTCAATAAAAGTGCGTGAAAAAACAGTAACATCATCTAGATAAACTAAAACACAAGAAGGCTTCAAATCCCCCAAATAAGCCATCCATAAATCGTTGAAACGTGTCAGGGGCATTGCAAAGCCCCTGCGGCATATGAGTAGGCTCAAATAGCCTTTCACTAGAGATCAAAGCACATTTATGACGATCTTCTGGGGCAAGATCTATTTGCCAATAACCGCTTGCAAGGTCCATAGCTGAGAAATATTGGGACCCAGACAATAGCCTCAAGGAATTGTCTATACAAGGAAGAGGATAAGAATCCTTCTGAGTAACAGCATTGAGTCGACAATAGTCCATAACCACTTGGTAGCCCCCATCTTTCTTTTGGATGAGTAGTAGAGGGAAAGCCCAGGGACTTTTAGAAGGCGTTAATAGTCCAGCATCAAGAAGTTGCTTCATCTCCACTGAGACCTGAGCTTCCTTGACTTTGGATTTGCGATATGGTCGAGATTGGATAGGAGGAGTATCACCAGTTTTAACCTGATGCTGTACCTCTTTCATTAGGCCAAAATCTCCAAGGCCTTGAGCAAAGATATCCGTATATTCCTCAATCAGAGCCTCAGCTTCCAGCTGTTGTTCTGGAGTGAGTGAATCCCCAAATTTGACGTCAATTCTAGTAATGATAGGGGGATCTTCCAGCCCAAATTTTCGTAGATCTCCACATACTGAGATGGACAATAAGTCACCCACAGGAGTAGGCCTCACATAGGCGATGGGATTATTGCGATTCAATTGCATTGGTTGAAAAGTGATATTAGCCAATAGAACTAAAACAGTTCCATCATAGGCAGGATTAAGGATACCAGGGAAAGGTAAAGCCTCCAAATGACAAGGATTTGGATTACCAAAGATCTCTAACACATGATCACTGGGTACGAATACTTGAACTCCTATATCAATGATGACTTGAGCTTTAAGGGGAATGGTAATCAGAGAGTTAGAATATAGCGGCATTCCCTTGGTGGCACAAACTGATGGAGGTGGAAGTATAGTCCTTGGAAACAGGATCTGGTATTTGAGACATGAGATAGAAGTGGGGTATTCCAGTAAGAAGACACGTCACTTAAGTTTGCCTTTAGTGTTGGGAACATTTATGTAAAATTAAAGGTACCCGGTACCCAAACAAAGATAGGCACCTGTCCTTAATACTGATGATTGCATCAAAATCGGTGAGAAACTTAGTTCCCAAGAGCAGATCATAGCAGTTGTTATCCAATACCACTGCAGGGGCTGACACAACCAGCTTCCCAAAGTGCATCGGGAGAGAGGAATAGGCTAATATAGATTTAGTGTAGGAAGGTCCAGAGGTTCCGTAGTCTTGGGAATGGTTCAAGTCCAGCGCCAATTTGATCTTCTTCATATGTTTAGACGAGATTACATTGATGGGCGATCCCGTATCAATGATAGCCAAAACTTTTACCATATGCATAATGACTTCCACCTGGGTCACATCAGTGCCAAAGTTTGGGATAGAAAACACTGAGGGATTAATCGATGAGATAGAGCTAGAAGTAGAAGAAGAAGCATTAGCAGAAATAGTGTCTTTGTTGGATAATTCATCAGGGATATCAAGCTCATCAGGAGCGGATATCACATAACAATCCAAAGAAGAATCAAAAGATTTCAACTGAGGCACCTGAGGTAGGTCAGCACAGGGAGCCTCGTGCCCTATGCTGACTCCTCTTTTTTTGACTCCTCTGCCTGTTTCTTCCAATATTGAGACACCACATGACCCACAAGACCACAATAAGTACACGGCTCCTTCTTCACTTTAAATTTAGGTTTAGGTGGCATCGCATGGATGTGAGAATTTGGGTTACTAGAGTTGGTCAGATGTACCACCCCATTAGGGATTTCCATAAGTGCTTCCTCAATGTCGATAATGGAGCTGAAGTTTTGTTTTAAGGACTTCAGATGTAATAATAACTGAGTGCAAGAAGCAAACACACTCATTACGGCCAATCTAGCATCATAAATGGTAATTTAGTCACAAGTGGCAAGATTTTGGGCCTCATGGTAGAATCATTTTTGTTAAATCCTGGATAGACTCTCCTCGTTTGATTTAAATTATTCATAAAGGCCTGCTTTTGGCTGGAGAGGATTTGGTCGCTCCTGAATTCCTTGATGAGGGCGGTTTTCACTTGATCCCAAGTAGTATAAACCTTGAGATAAGGAACCATGATCTTTTGCTTGAACTGACTTAGACAAGAGGTGATGTGGCGGACCTTCTGCTGATCAGTAACTCCATCCATGGCGCGTTCATATATGAAAAAAAAGAATGGATGCTACCTTCACCCGGTTCAAACTTATCTTTGAAGGTAGTTTTGAAGAGGGTGGGTTCCATGTTCAAAACATGTACACCTGATACCATGACAGGTCCATCCTTGGAGGGTTCAGACTCTGTAAAATGAACTTGAGGGGGAACTTAATCAACATGTTGTCTTAGGTGGTTCACGTCATCTTGTAAATTGTGGATCCATTAGTTGAGATGGTCATTCATAGGCACTTGGGTAAAAGTTGGTGATAGTAGATAACCTCTCAGTTTGTTGGTCTCAAGTACTTCACATTTACAGCCAACCACTCAATGGATACTGTCAAAGAAGCAAACTGGGTTTCTTGAGTAGTTTGATTTACATCGCATAGCCAATGTGCATTCTCAACACCATCCAGTAATATGATTAAATAATAGTTTAGATCAGTTGGAAGACCTTCCAAGGATAAGAAACACCCTTAAGCTATTGCTCGGATTTGGGTTTCTAATGCTTGTACTTGAGATACTAAGAGCATTGGAGGTTTAGAATCGGACGTTGGAAGCAAGGAGCCAGGGGGACCAGGAGGTCCTGGGGGCCCTTGCGACCCATCCCTTCCTGAAGGACCCAGAGGGCCTTGTTGACCCATTGAACCAGGAGGACCACATTCCCCAGGTGGTCCCAGAGTTACCAAGGGAGAACTAGGTGGGCCTGGAGGTCCTTGAGGACCAGCAGGGCTGGATCCGCCTTCTCTTATTGTATCCACAACTCAGATCAGTTGTTGGAGGAGCACATCGAGTTTCTTGAAGCGATCATCATTTTGGGCTTTCAATATTCCCAGCTGTCTCATAATCTTGGTTTTGAGGGTATAGATTCAGTTTTGGATGGTGGTAGCAGCATCACAAACCTGTTGTGAGATTTGTTGGCCAATGTAGGCCACAACGCCGTTGTTGATTCTCACCAAATGGTTGTGAAGTTTGTTAATCTCTCTTCTATTATTCAGAATTGCTTCCATTTATCCTGTCCAAAGTTAGATGCTGTCTCATAGAACGAGGATAGTTGAGATTGAAATTGTTGCGCCAGAGCCAACTGGCGCTGAATCTCAAGGTGATGTAACCCCAAGATCTGGAGTACATGGCATATAACAGGATGTACGTAATGCCAGAGGTACTGTTCAGTTTTAGCCACATCAACTTCAATAGGCTGTAACACCGCTCGGTTCTATAAACTCATCATATTGTCAGCTACTTTGGATGCTCAGTCGCTATTAGGACGAGCACCAGGATGGATAGCCCCTCTTATCAAGCCTTTGACTGTTTCCTTTACATTAGGGCTTGAATCTGATAATTATTTTGGTCAGGGCCCTCAATGGCCAAGTCCATAGAAGCTTGAAATTGAATATGGCTGATATTAGCTGTAGCAAATATTGCCAGTTTGAGTGTAACCATTGGGAGATACTCATAGATTCCTCAGAAGAGGGACTCACTTTACTAGATGAATTCATTGTTGAGAAAGTATGTTTTTACTAGGTAGCCTCAGAAGCAAACCTGGCAGGGAGCACCAGTATTGGAATTTTGTGAAAAATTATGATAAACAGGCGCTACAAAGGCTACAAAATTATTAGTTCCGTGGCTCTAGCAAAGATTAACTTAAATGCAATGAAGTTATTATTTCTGTTGCGATGTATAATTCCAATTGAATATACAGAATCCTGTATGAAAATAGACCAAAATTAAACTACGCGAGATGAGAATTGAGGTACTTTATTAATTAAAAACTAGAGATATTTATAGGGAAATTTTATAGTGGTTCTTCACGAGGATTTCCTTGATCCACCCGAGGTAAGATCTTTCCTACCAGAGGACCAATACTGTTGATTATCATTATTATTATAATATTCATGATATCATATCTAATAAAGATCTAGTTAAATGTGATTGACCTTCTTAACGAGGCCTAGCCCCTTCAATTTTGAATTGCTTGGCCATCTTGAATTACTGAGTTTCTTTGGGTTGATTAGATTTACCCATTGTAGGAGGTTGATAACTCTGAAGAGTCTTTCTTTAGTCAAATTAAGAAATGGAAATATTAGCTTTAGATTTCTCCATCTTATTAGACTGAGATATCAAATCTTGATCTAGAGTATTTTTGGTCGTCCTAGTTGTATCTTTAACAATCATCAGGCATTGTAATTCTATAAAACACCAAATGTGATGAACTAAAGTCAAGCAAGTTTGTATATATAAATGTTCAGTATGATTCTCTTAATTGAATATTGCCTAGGATTAGAAAACCATACCATATTGGTTGAGTCATGACGCCTAACATGTGTTTTCAAGAAAAGATCTTGATAACATTAACACCACAACAATGCTTTCTTCAAATCAGATTGAATAAGAGAGATCGTTTCTGAGAATTGAAAAATAGATTTTAGCCTCTCAGAAGCATATCAAGTTTGGAAAGCATCTGTTGGAGAAAAGATGAATTTACAAAAAGAGATTATAAAGCATATACTGCATGAGCAATAATTACTATCATTAAAACAACATGTCGTTACAGTACCTGATCTATAGTTAAATTCATTTAGTCCTGTTAGAATCACTTGCAGTTGAATTTTCTAGGAATTTACTGACCACACATAGCCCTAGGCTTCCTTATTGCAAATATCAGGGCGCAACAGTTAATTTTAAAGGTAACGATCTTTGAAAATGTCAATCTAACAAATAAAATGCCATAAAATTTAATTTAAATATGAGAGAGGGTTATGAGAGTAAAGCTTAGAATTGTAAAATGGCAATATGATGGATCAGATTCCAAGAAATCAAAACTTACTGGATGAAAGGGTTACAGTGACAAAGTTTGTGATTGTAAGTGGTAATGTGACAAACATGATGAAAAAAGTCTAAATGATTTAGAGTTTTTTAGATAAGAATGAGAAAAAGAACTTTTGGCTTTGGAATTGAATCAAAGCGTGTAATCAAAAGCATAAATTTTTGTTAACCATGGAGGTACCCATTCATGAATTCAGAATGGGTCTGGATAAGAAAGTCAGAGACAAGATTCTAGTAATAGGCTACCAAGGACCAAGCTGCCTGCAGACTCTATTGGAGAAGTTCCATAGTTCCAAACCCTTGTAAACATAACCAAGTAATAAACAACAGGAGAAGATTCCAAAAGCAGCTTTATTTTCCAGAATAATAAGTAAAAATCTGATAAAAAACTAGATTATTTTAATTTTTTTAAAATCATCTTTATTTACATGGAAAAAACTAGGCTGATAAACTGATGATGGACTACTTCTTCAAATTTAACAAGGTTGTTGCATCCTTGTATGCACTTTCAGGAGGTCGGACCCTCCTGCTTGCCTTAAGGTATTTGACTTAACGTTGCACAAGGGCTCTTCACATTAGATTTAGCCCATGGGTAGGGCCCTTGCCTCTAGCGCTCTCTCCTTCCTGTGGGCCCTTACTTAAGACTTTCTGCTAAACTGCTTTGTGTCAGTTTGGAAAGATTCCACCTGTCACATGCAGGAAAAACTAAAGCATAAAAACATGTAAAATATTTGAACAATACATTTTCCAATTTTAGTTATCAAAAATGGTAAAGATGTATAGTACTTTTTTGTTTGATATGTGCACACACAAAACACCTCCAAAAACTTCCTGCTGGTAAACTACACCCCTTACATATCCCTAAACGACCTTGGTCATCTTTGGACGTTGAATTTATCTCAAAAAAACCAATATAGAGGGGGAAGATAGTATCATGTAGTGATTGACAGAATGGCCAAGACTCAGCTCATCAGCCCTAGCTCGCTTAACTTGTGAGCCCAACTTGCTGCTTAGGGGTTCTGTTACACACAGATTAGACACTAGGCAACCTTACAAAGGGCATTATCATCCTCAGTTTGTAAATCATCTACTGATGCTACCCAACATAACATCAATTTTTATTCAACTGTTTGCACCTATGGCAAAACTCTTGTGGGCACTCTCTGACATGTTCTATTTCACGTTGGCCTTCAGGATACAACAGAATCATATCTACCTTTTTCTTGGAAGCTTGGCTCCAAGGTATCCGCGCAAACAATTTTCCTGTTCTTCTAGTAAGGATCTCAGACTGTTTACTGTATTCTGCATAACCAATAATCCCATACTAGTTACTGGTGACTTGATTACATAAACTGATATCTGTGAAACGAAAAGGATAAACTGCATTTCTGTGGTTAAATTTTCTTTAAAGTAAATTTAAAGTATCTTTATGATTTTGTTAAAAATTAAGATATAAAGTGAATGTAAATTATAAAATAAATTGGGAATTGTAGTACCAATATTGGATCTTTCATGATCCCCTAGTGAGCCAACGTCTGACTTCCAGTTTAGCTGCAGCATCCATTTTGCTTAATTCTTGTATCCGCAAGCTCTGTCTAGCAGTGATTAACCTGAACCAGGATGTTCAGGAGCCCTTTGTTCTGTCCCTGCTTCTGGGTTGAGGTCTGTAGTTCCAACTTAGGTTATTGTTTCTTTACCTAATTTGTTACTATTCTGTTCAGCTTTAGGACCTCTCAATGGTGCTACTTTATTTCGCCTCCTATCAGGTTTCTGTGTGACTTTATCAAGTGGTTGATTGCTGCTTTTGGTGCTATTCAATTGTAAGGTTTGATTTCCTGCATCAGGTAAATTTGGGTGGGTCATTTCGTCATCATATGCTAAAAGCAAATTATTTTGGACCCCTATAGATATAAAAGGGGGTCAATTTTCATAGTTTTCAGTGGCAGCTTTGTCATCTTTATGTATTGACTCTCTTTAACCATTAGGTTTAGAAATTTTTGATTAAGACATATGACCAAATGACAATTTTTTGCTGTGGACATTATAGAAAGGGGTGTTCAACTCCATATGTGAATGGTAAATTGCCTGCTAATTTGCCTGTCTGACTTTTAATTCTATTCATTCCAGCAATCTAGGAAAGATACTCAAGTTCCTCAATGGCCTCATATGCAACATCAAATATTCAAAATTCTTCTCTTGTTCAATGGAGTTTTTGTCAAGGAGGTTGCAATTTTTACTAGATAGATATCTTTCAGTGTAGTCTTCCAGAGGAAGTATATCAGATCAAAGACTACAAATTTGTTTTAAATTTTAGTAACAACTATTGACAAATTTAAATACAATTTTGTCAATCATCAGCTTAACATCTTTAGATAGTAGGTCAGATTGAAAGGGTAAAACCAGGTCATGGAACAATATATACACTGCTATATTTCAACTGATTAAATGACTAGCCAAATGAATTCAATTGCAACAATTTTCTTAAAACAATTATGGTCACTATTCTACTGGGATGTCTCCATTATTTGATAGTGATGACTAAGACCAGAGATGCTAAGTGGACATGTTGGCTAATGTTGCCCAAGTGCTGATGAAATTTTTTAATATATTTTAGTCTGAAAATTTTTAAAGAAAATCTTCACACCATTAATAAGCAGAAGAAACAGGTTAGCTGACAGAGATTTAAGGTTTAAAAGGCTTGTTTTAAAACTGTCTTATTAAATGCTAATGATTACAAGGTCATATCAAGATCATATGTTGAGACCAGTGAAATTATCCCATTAAAATTAGTCAACCAATAGATGAAGTAGATTATCAACTTTTACTTCCCGTGGGTATTAAGCTCATTTCATAATTACACACCCCAATTATGGGAATTAAAGATATAATAGACAATCCATATCCACTCATTACCAAAAATTGATCAATCCTAAGTATGAAATGGAGAAAATCCTAGATACACATGTGATTAGGGATTTCATATATTTTCCTATAAATAAGATGTTTTTGCCATTGAAGGGGCTACTTAGAAATCAACTACAGACTGCACCAAATGTCCACACAAGATTTAGCTGATCTTATTGCATTAATGGTAATGTAACAATTGCAACGCTTCCTAAAAAACATATTGCCTTAATTATTAGTTCTAAGGTCAATCAAGGCTGTTATAATCTAATCAAATGCCATACTGAGCATAATCAAGCTTCCATAATCTCACTTTAAGGCTTTAGTCTTATTTAGAATTTTATGAAGCCAATGTAACTGTTTTCACAATTTCCAATATAGCGCCATAAAGCTTAAGAAGCCAAAAAATTGCTAACTAGAAGTGAGTTTGCAAATCCAAATTTATGATAAGTTGAAAGTGCATAAATGAGGTGAAGTCAAACTGAAGATCTATCCAGTTTTGTCTTCTGGTAACAAGTATTACCTATTAAAGCTCAACTATATAAATAACTAACAATTCTTTACTTCAAATTATATTTAGAAACTGCATTGTAACAGAATCAGAGAGTGACTTCAGACAGGAAATTGCATCAATTTACAAAACTTATTTTATGACGGAGTTTACTATTT
The DNA here is from genome assembly GCA_022478985.1 of Massospora cicadina. Classification (NCBI taxonomy): domain Eukaryota; kingdom Fungi; phylum Entomophthoromycota; class Entomophthoromycetes; order Entomophthorales; family Entomophthoraceae; genus Massospora; species Massospora cicadina. The sequence continues at coordinate 206,618 of JAKSZP010000100.1, forward strand.
GGTACCAATATATTACTACCTCTTCTATGGGTTATAAATACGTTTGAACAATCCATATTTTCTTTTGCCAAAGAAACATTATAATTGATCCAGTGAGCATACATAGATACATACATAAAAAAGTTTCTATCTATATAGATATGTATTTGTACCCCAATAGCTCAAAAGGCTATGCCATTATTCTTATTTAATTATCCAAACGGAGTTAACAAAAGCCATCATGTCCAATTTAGATCAGCAACAACAGGTACTCAATCTAATGGTGAAGGGTTAATATTAGGGGATGCTCAGATATTTTAAAAATAGATTTAATCATAATGATAGTATGGTATCATTTTTTAGTACTAGAGGTAACCAACCCAAGAGGGGGTCCTCCACACATCTTTATTTGAGGGTGATAAACAAAAGGGATGGATAGATAAAAAAATCCTATCATGGTGCTGCAGCGTTAGCCTAAGCATCTAATCTAGAAGGGGAAGAGGGGGCAGGGGGATTTTCATCTGGCGCCAGCTTCAGGTGGAGGGTGAAGGCAGATAAAAGAGGGATGGGAGCATCAGCAATGTGCAGCAGAAGGAGAAAAGATGAAGGTTCTTCTTATCAATGGAGTCCACAGTGTGCATCACCTCAACATATTGGCAAGTTGAAATTTGGCAAAGGTAATTAGTCAGAAACACATTTGAAGGATTTAATTAGTTACCAAACTTGGGGTTGTTGGGGTCATAGAGTGAGGATCTTACCATGTCAACTCACATGCGGCCAGCTGCAAAAGCTAGTTCTTTGATATTAAATTTGGCGTCCTCAGGGAAATTTTATAGGGAAGTTAGGTATAGGGAAGCCCTCGCAATGTGGCCTGATCTCTGTGTGGAGGGCTTGGCGGATGAGG